>JAHLJT010009355.1:108167293-108310166 GCA_031308135.1 Acheta domesticus | reverse complement strand
TAGCGTTTTTCTTTTTTCTGTGCCCAATATTTGTTACTTGATTCAGGAGTACGGAAGTGATCACTGTGAATCAGATTGTAAGTGATGATAAGAAATAGTATTCTTGTTGTTTGAATACTATTGGTGAAATCATGCAATAGTAGCAATCTTTTATATCCTTTGGTTTGCGCCATACCATAGTGATGACAAATAGCATAGATGTCTGCGATTCAATGAAGGTTTCTACAGCAATGTTTGCAGTAGATATTGAACGTATTTCTTAATATGAATATTTTAGTACGTTTTTTAGTAAAAAATATAATTTCTCCAATAGGTTTAAATTCAGTGTATTGCACAACAACTTTTAGTTATACGCTATCCAATAAATATAAATACGTAGGTTTTTACTAGATATCATTACGAATGCCGATAATTTTCATTGGATATTCTTTCATTTGAAAGCTTCGTAAAATAAATTCAATCGTAAGAAGATTGTAGAATACAAAATCTTCATTATATTCTTTCTAATTTATATTTTACTAAGTTCTACTTCATGAAGAGCAATTGATTTTTTGGAAGAAAAACAGCGAATAGCTTTTAGTGGCATTATGAAAAGCGGATATTCAAACAACAAAAAGTAAAGGCTCCTTTCACTGAGTTATGATGTTTTTAGAACGGCTGACAACGTAGTTTGCTTTCCTAATTCAATCGTTATGGAAATCAGAAGAGCATTTCCAACAAGAGACGCATTTATTCTGTTTTAATGAAGTCTCTCTTGGATGTTATTTCTATGTCTGACAGTAGAATACTTCAAAGTTTGATTCAGTTTGAAATTTATCACTGCAAGGAATTATTAACTATGAGTGTATTATATCCTACAAAATAATGTTTTTAAACTGTAGATGGAAGAGTATCCCGTACTTTTGATGAGACCTTTTCTAGAAGTAAAAATATAAGTACACGTTGCTGATAGAAGTCGTGAATAACTTGTTAGTAGATATTTTGTTGAAGGATAATACATTTATTACTAGAAATTAAAACAAAATTCGTGAATAAATCAAACATTTAGAACTGCATAATTACAAAAACAAACGCAACAAAAGACTTTTCTATTAGTGTGTGATCTGATAAAACATAAATGCACATTACTCGGGATAAGATGGTGTTTATTAATAATTTATTCGCTCGCCTTCCTTTCACAATGTAAAATCTAATTAAATGGTTAGGTAATGGAGACATATCATGGAGATTGAACCAATTACTTCATTTAAGACAAACAGAACATAATATTTCTCGGAGTTAGTTCAAAATCTTCTTATCTGATGTAAGGAGTTATCCATATTTATTAGTTTTCGCATGGGATCCGCGTGGTGTTTCGCGTGATAAAAGGCTGATTTTCATCTGCATCAGACACAATCATACTAATCTATTTTGAATTATTAATTTTCAGTATCAACATTTTCGATTGCTGGACACGAAAGATTTTGTAAAGAAATATTTTGTTGGAATTGACATATTAGTGTGACCGCCGTTCGTGATATATCTTCATTACCACTGATATCACTCCTAATTTTCTCCGCTTTCAGATCAGCGCCTACTTATTCTTCGAGAACTTCTTGTCAGTCACCGAAATTATTCTAGTTCCTAGAATCGTAATGATTAACTACTTAATTTGCAAGTGCAGTATTACTTTGTAATATGGAAACTGATAGTTTCCTTGTTGGAACTTAAGTATTATTCTTTCATGAAGAACATGAGGGTTCAGGGTAGGAATTTATAGCTAATTTACCTTTGAAAATATATTTTATTATATAGGAGCGAATATTTTGTCAACAAAACTCGAAAAAACCTCTCTTTTCTGTATTCAAAATTCGACTAAAAATATGGTTTAGGATAGAGACCACAGAATTATGAAAACGTGCACAAAAATCACTTCTCCCCATAGCTCGTCATACGCAGTTTTTAACTGTTTTTTGACGTAAATAAATAAATAAATAAATAATAAATAAATAAATAAATAAATAAAACCAGGCACCAGGCGAAACAGATGAAAGTTGGAACGAACCTGTAATGAATAAGTCAGACTCCCCACTCACCTAATCGTTTCCACATTTCTCAGGAAATGAACACTGATTTACTTTTAAACTTGCACCGACCATTCGATTAAGATTAAATCATTGATAGACAAAATCCATCTCGGACCTTTCGGGCGATCGGTAACACAATTTTAAATTAAGACATCTGCACGGTAGTTAGATGGCAGATTTAATAGCAGATTACTCATTTAGGTTATTACTGTAAAGCTTTGTATTATAAATTATAAAAATTGAAAGTTATCCACCCAGGTAGGCAGAACATCGCAGTTGGAACAAATTAATATATTTGTAAGTGTTCTACAGTGTTTCTTGATCCCGACTCTGGTTATCCAAACATCGCATTGCTTGGGCCAATTTTTTCTTTTTTGACTCACTGAAAGCTTTGGAGATGGACCTTTGCTTTGGACAAACGTCAATACAAACACCAAATGCGGTTTTATTTAATTTAATAATTATTTTTACAATAATCACACAAATACAAATGAAAGCGTGATCAAAATTTACTTTTATTGTTACACAATAAATACATACATAAGTACTTAGTGATTACAACACACGTAACAATGCATATAGAAAATGATACCCACACGGTTACTCGGTTTGTACTATTTCTTCAAATAAAAATATTAACAATTTAACTACTTATCTGCTTTATTGTACGCACTTTCTGAGTATAGATAGTGTTGAATATAATAGCCTTCTGAATATTAATAGTTCTGGTTGTGTTGAGTATTTCTGTTTTTCCAGTAACTTCAGGAGTACATGGTACATCTTAGTATGACATCAGTGGCTGACAATACCATAAGTATTGTTTTCTCTTCTCACAAAAACTATTCCTCCTTTGCAGCGAGTCTATTTTTCCTAATTTCGTCTGGTAGCCTCTCAAGATGTCGAATCTTATCCTAGCTTATGATATCAGGTCTGTTTTGATGAACGGTTGTGTCAGTCAGGATGACGTCCGTCTGTTTGTCCGACTTTTTGTCCATCTGTGGTCAACGTTCGTGCCTAAACCGTTCAGACAATTTTCTCCAAAACTGATATTCCCGATCAGTCTTGCCGAACCAGAGGTTCTCCAAATTTGAAACGGATATTTTGCTTTCTTGGAGTATTTAACACGAAACCTGAACAATATTTGGAAATATTCCCCAAAATGGATCCAAATTTTTTGATTAATGTTTTCCTCGGATAGAACAAGAAAAGCATAAACGGTTGGCGCATGTATTTTTTTTTGATCAACTATCTGAAGTTTCGAAAATTGCAGTTCAATTTTATTTCGGCGTCATACGACAATTTTGAAGATAAGGAGTTTTTTCCTGAATAAAACCTTTCTTCAATGATAGAACTTGAAATAAAGTCGTAGACAATTTTCGACATTATGAGTAATTTAAGCTTCATATTGCATTAATTGTAGGCAATTTGTAAACAATTATTTTCTCAAAAACGACTCCAAATTTTTTCTTTCAAAGTTTTCCCCCTTGCATAGAGCATAATTCGATTAGAAAATTGTTACAAGACTACTTTTCGTTGAACTTTACAAATTTTCAACAATTGCTATAGTTTCACATAATACGAGAAGATATGTGCTGTTGTGGAATCACTAGTTTCCTCTTTATCCTTGATAATGTGTACACTTTCAATTCGATAGGTGTAAAGGCCCTTTTACACGGTGCAGTTTTTGAGCAGGTTCTCATGCGGAAACTATACAGAAGCTTCAATATCCCAAAAAAGACATCCCAAGATCACAATTTAAAACTAGAAATATAAAAGCCAAAAGTCGTATTTACAAGGACAGCACGATTTACCACTATACGCCGCAAGGGGATCTGCCGGCACGCAAATGCACTCCTGAATTGTGTCGTTCGATGACATTCATTCCCGACATTTGTGTACGTGCGTTCTGAGTTACTTAATTAATACTTTTTTCAGTATTGATGAAACATGGAGAGAAAAAAGAAAGATCGCCATTGTTGTTCCTACAAGCGTAGTTGTGGTTGCGAAGGCTGTAAAGAGTGCCCAGAAAAAACCTTCCGAATGTAGGGAACCTAGTTTGCAGAAATGAGGTTCTGTAACTTCATATTTGCAAGATGCAGTGATATAACCTCCCCAAAAAAGCCAAGAAGTTGAATCCGCCACGCCAATACACATAATGTCACGAATAGCACCTAAGCTAACCACAAAATTGGAAATGAACAATATCCTTGGTAGAAAAAGTCGTTAGTGAACGGGTCCGCCGCTAGAAGCGCTAGAGTCAAACTGTACGTTTTGTGTATGAAAAGAATCGAACATGCACAAAAGTTATCACACGTTTTGTACGTCCAATCTGCACGAAAACTGTGCTGTGTAAAACGGTGTTAAGAAAGACTGGTAAAATGTTTCCTTCACTGGCAGCTGATGGCGGAGCTGGAGGGGATGGTGGCGGGCAACGACTGGGCGATGGAGCGGCTGTGGCGGCAGCTGCGCCAAACGCTGCGCGGCTACGCCTCGGCCACCGACGACCGCCGCGTGCAGTTGGTACACCTGCTGCAGCGCGACGCCGACGACGCCCAGGCCGTGCGCGCGCTCGACCAGCGAGCTACGCAGCTCGAGGTATGTACGGCACGAGCACGCTTTCTTCAGCTCCTCTCACCTTTAAGAGCGAGGATTAATTTCGGTCGCGTGAAGTAATCAGGTTTATTCCCGTAAATGTAGTGCATTTTATTTCCCGAGAGGTGTCCCAGGTGAAGCGTGAGATCTGGCGCCGACATACACGGACGTTTCTAGCATTTCCCTTCTAGGTATCTGCCCCAGCGGTACACCGCCTCAACCGTGACGAGCTCTAAGATCCTGACATTGAGCAGTAGTTTGGGCCATTCTAGTGCATATGTTTGTAAATTTGGAGAGAAGTGGGGACAAGGGAATAATGGTCTGACAGATTATTCATGCTACTGCATCACTTTCGCACTTCGTATGTCATTCGTAAGTTGATTCGTGAACAGGGGTAGGTAAAGGAATAAGACCCAAAAAAGTATGTTCAGAAATTGTTAATTAAAATTATTTTAAATTTAAAAGCCGACTTTGAATAAAATAATTAAAAGTATAAAATGTTAACACATATTTCCTATATTTGGAAGTCATAAGAAGTACTTATCAACTCCCACAGTCGGAGGCCCGTAAAGTTTAAAGAATCACATTAAATGAAATAGTTGAACACTTCATTCATATACGTGTTACAGAGTAATTTTAAGAAGTCATTACAGACCATAGTGTACAACATAATGTAGGCTCGAACGATCAATATCCAGTGAACAATACAACCGTACAGTTATAGGTAATACGCGTTTTTGCTTCTTATAACCTGAATAATACATCCACCGTTTATTTCAAAACGACGAATGGGGAAATAGTATCTTTGAAACGAAATGTATAATCTAAATGTGATAACACAGTTGACTAAATGATGTACAATACGACCATTAGGTGATTAGAAAAGTGAATGAGAATCAAAGAGAAAAACAGCGCCGGCTGGTAGTCAACTCCCGATTTTTTGGAATTTCTAGAAATTAAAATTATTTTCTAAATTAGAAGCAACGGCATCTATCCTAAATTACATCCGTGACATTACGGAGCGATTCTATGTGCAATCATAAACAGTCCGCGTTGGGTGGATGCGAACGACTAATACGGTCCAAACCAACCACATTACCTTGTCTTTGCGTTCGCACAGTCGGGTAAAAATGATTTATATTAAAAATTACAAAAAACAAACAGCGTTTTATACATGCGAGACTGTTTGTGCGATGTGACCAGCTTAGGTGACTCAAGGCATCAATTGATGTCGCTGCAGTACCTCTGACCGCGATGTCCTGGTGTTCGAGACCCGAGAACGGCAGGATTTTCGACTCTAGCGAGACAGCTAGGTCGAATTCAGCCGCTGTCTCCTGGAGAATTCTAGCTGGTCTGATCGGTAGTTTTCCGTGGTTTCTCCGATTAACTCCAGGGAAACGCCGCGGAGCAGTACCATAACCAACAAGCCAAGGAGAGCGCGCGATCTTTCCTTTCTCTTCCACAACGTACCGTCACCTCTTACCTAAACACACTTATACTTACTTGCGCTGGAGGGAGTCCACACAAGTGTGGAGACAAGTCGGGAGATTAGAGTTTGTCCCGGCTGGAGGCGGTACCACGCTGGTGGGAGGTACCTGGTTGGGAGAAAACACCGCAAGGCGACGTAGGTCGGCGCCGAATCTCGCCATGTAGCAGGGGAAGATGATCGCCACCTCCCGCGATAAAAAAGCTGTACTACACTTACGTGAATAATAACCATAGCAGTTGATGAGGCCGGAGACCCTCACTAACTCTTCTATTAACCAGAAGAGTAGTTGAAAATGGTGCAGGTACAGAATGAACAGTTTATCCACCTTTATAAACAAGAATTGCACGAAATAATCAATGAAGCGACGTGAATGTGGGGGCGTGTGGGCAGGAGCAGGCGGAGGCGCTGCGCCGGCGGCTGCGCGAGCTGACGCAGGGCGCCAAGGGCGAGGCGCAGCGCCTGCAGAAGGAGCGGGCGCAGCTGGCGGCCGCGCAGAACGAGCTGCGCACGGGCATGCTGCGCGCCGCCGCCGCCGACCGCCGCCGCCTCGAGGCCCTCACCACCAGCAGCTGCGCCGCCGTCGAGGTGAGCTCTGCGCTCGACCCTTCCGGATGACAAGGTTCCAGCTGGCGTTTCACACGTTTCGAGTTAGTTGATGTCAAAATTTTGTTAACTCGTTATTCAGTCATCTAACCAACTACAATAGTATTGTTTACACTGTAACAACTGTAAACTTTACAGTAACTGTAAACTTTACAGTAACAATAGTCATCTCCTCACTCGTAGTAGTAATTTGTGACGGTATCTAATCGTCCACAGACTGCGGCATTGATATGTTCTACCTAAAGAAGAAGTAAGAAGTCTTGGGGTTGTAACAGTTTTTTTTATTTTTTATTTTTTAGATTTTCTCAGTTTCAACCTTACCATTCCAAAAGTCGAGCTGTTTTAATGCCTGAAATTTTTGTCGTAGGCGACTTGAAATTCATCTTTATTAGAAAGTTCTTGTATGACGGGAAATCTGAAGTCGTAGTACATAAACATCACGAGAAGTTAAAGAGCAGCAACGTTTCTTTGTGCCACGCGAGAAGCTAGAGTGCTAAAAAAATATGGATAATGGAAAACCAAATTGCAATTTGCGATTTTCCACCAACATTACAATCTCTTCGAGATTTTGCGTGTCTTACAGATAAACAATATGTAAAACTACGAACTGCTTCGAACAGGAAAAAAAAATTGACACTATTGAATCGCTTTTATTGAATATCTGTTTATCTTCTGACTAGATGTTTACTCTTATACGGTTTGTATGATATAATCATGTGAAAAAATCTTATTTTATCTTACGATTATGAAATACTTATGTTTACAAATCCAAAGAAAAAGAAAACCACATAGTGTTATTATTTAACACATTAATTTTATAAAACAACGATATTGCCTTTATTTTTTACCTCAGGCATGCGTAAGGCAATTATTGTCACCTGTAGTTTAGTAAGTTTAATTTTTTGTGTCAAGCAACCTACCTTAGATATACATATCTTATAGATAGTTAACAACTATTCATATTAAATGCACGGTAGAACTCTTCCCGGGATTGCCATCTTTCCAATTCACGATTTACAAAAACTGCCTTTGTCTATTGTCAATTGACGAGAGAAATAAGAATGTCCTTGAGTGCTTAGAGGTACATACCAAGATGAAATGTCTTTTGTAAGAAACACCACAATGCATAATGAAACGTAGTAAATTTTGACAGTTTCGTCAAAATAGCCCAAACTTTCTTTGGAATGACAAATATTTAGATTTCATAAAAATATTCTTATTTTTATGAATAGTGGGAGTGAGGCCGTTTAAATGGAGAAAATGAGACCGTCTCAATAGTGAGACTAAAATCGTTTCAGTAGACTAAGACCATTTCACTAAATCAGTTTCAGAGTTGCGAGAGTGAAACCGTTTTCATTGTGAGCTTAAATCGTGTGACTAGTGAAAATGAATTTATTATTAATTCAACTATTTGTAGCAACCGTAAACGAAAGAGACTGTTTCTGTGTGGTTTTAATGTTGGACAAATTATCTACATTTTGAAAAGTGATTCATAGTTTTAGCATATTTTTATATGTGTACACGATATGGGCTTTTCACCTTCCTCTAAATGTAAGGGTATAGTTCTCTTTGGTTTATGAGATGCCTCAGGCAGACAGACGTCTATTTCTTTTTAAATTCTAAAAGTCCAAGCCATTTTAAGTCTAGGTTGCATAACTCGAGTTTGATCATTACCTTTTTACCGCACTTATTATTATTGCTGTTGTTTATAATATCTTTTAATATTATTATTATTACTGATATTATTGCCAGTTCTATGTTTTAAATGTATTTTCTTGTTTTTCATTTATTTTAATAATTGTAATTATGTGGCAACGGGTCATACTTAATCCAGTTCAAATAAATCTCATCTAAAATGGACTGTAGAAATTAAAAATTTGCAGTTAAAATTTATTTATGCATTTAAAATAATTAAAATTAAAATGTCAAAATTTCCTGTAGAAATTGGACAAATTCTCGTCGTACACTTTGATAATATTTAGTTCAAACAAAGTAATCAGTAAAAACAATGTATTTTTTAATAAAAAGATACAAAATAGGAACCGAAACCTAGACTTCAATCGTTTATTGACCGAAATGTTCACGTTATTAGAAATAATTTGATGTCTTGGTTTTAACCTATTTCATTCATTGATTGGAAATTTCTTCTGCAGAGTAACTTATATTCCCGTCTCATTGATTTATGGGTAAACTGAAAATCTTAGATCTTTAATACGTCTAAAAGAGGTTTAATATGCGAGTAATTAGAGCATAAAAATGAAGAGACGATTGTACGGGCAATATTTTACAACAGCGAGGACAATCGGAAGAAAGATTCTTTCAAGGATTACTATTTCCCAACACTAGTGTCTACTACGTAAAAGCGTTGTTCTGCATTAATTTCAACTAGCGTACCCGTGCGAGAAGTCTCGCATGTTAAATCCCACCCTTTCCCTATCTACTTGTCTATCCGTTCCATAAAGGAAAGGAACTTCTAATGTACGTACAGAATATCAAACAAAATAACAATGCAATTGATGTTTGAAACAAATTTTCAATTAAGTTTATTCAACATTATAGAGAGATGTTCTTGGAACAATTCATACTCCTTTAAAAACATCATTTGAAGAAATTTTTCAGTCTTCCTGAGAGTTAGCTTTTCGCTTTCCTTGATAGTCAAATAATAGAAAAGGTTGTTACTCTTGAGAAAGCCAAGTAAAGTAGTGCGAAAATACCGGATCGGGCAAGAACAGACCAACTCATTGCAATATTATTTAACTTTCCTTGATTTGTTATGAAGAACCGAGTGGGTTTTGGAGAGTCAGGGTGCCAGCTTGCTGGGGGGAGAAAATTGAAAAATTATTTGTTTACTAAAAAGTATTGAATTATTTTCTGCGTCCTTACGTGCTTCAAGAAAAACAATTCCTAGCCAAAAAATAATCAAACTAATGTTTTCACCTTTGAGTACTAAATACCATTTGTTAGCATTAGAAACAATTTAGTAGGCATTAGTAAGCCCACTTCGGCACATGGGAATGTTGCTCACACTATGTTTGCATTTTTAATATCTTAACGAACCGACACCTTGCGTTTAATATCAAACGGTGTTTTATTTACAATATGAGTTTGCAGTTGGGCGTTGGTGTACATACTTCCAGATACCGCCAACATTTAAGTCGTGCGTTTGGACTGCGATCGTTGGCAGCTGTCGGGTGACTTGCACTATTCTTTCTATAATTTTAAATTTAGTTATTTTTTAATTGTTTCGCGTAGTATTGTAGGCTAGCGCGTTTTGATTTTTGTTTTCCATTTATTTCAAGCTATTTTTGTTTAGCTACTTTAAAAAGTTTGTTCTTTGTGTTGTGCCATAGCACAAGTTTTCCCCCACTACCTCTGCGTACCCGTGAGAGAACTCTCGCATGTTAGACCCCACACTCATTCCTATCCTTCTATTTTCATTCTAAGAGGAAAGTAGTTAACGAAACGTGTTTATTTGTTTAAAATCTATAACGGTAACTTGCAATGTACTAACACAATTACAAATGAAAGTAAAAAACAATGCAATTAATGTGTAAAAGAAATTTTCAGTAAATATTTATTCAATATCATGGAGAATTTGTTTGGAACAATTCCCAACACTTACTTAAAGACATTTGAAGAAATTACTCAATATTCTTTGTCAATTAGATTTTAGTTTTTCGTGATAGTCACAAAAATGTTAGCTTTTTACTTTTGAGAAAGCTACGTGTCTGAACCCGTTGACTTGAAAATTTCGTCGATGATAACGAAAATATTGGTACAGGTAAAACACAAACACAGTCTTCACTCTTCATTGAACACCCACATCCTTCCACAATTACGTACACAGGACTTAGACCATGAAAAAAACGTTAATTGAATAGTTTCACTACACGCATAAGAAACAATCTTCATAGGTATAGGTAAGCAACTATAATAGTACTTCTAGTTGTTGCTGGTGAGCAAATCTTGAATTAATGATTATGCAAATAAACCTCGTCAGACTGCACAAACTACGGTGTTAACAGAAAGCGAAAATAAAGATTGTTGAATCTAAGCATTCTAAGCGTGTCGCTACAAAAATTGCTACCAGCAGGAAGGACTGAAATATTGAGGTGGCCTTGATAGTACTGAAGCGTGGAACCGAAAAGTTAATCGAATGGATCGGAGAATGCCTAATCTTGTAGATTATGGTGTGAAAAACGTTTCTTTGAGGCTTTTAGCCTCAAAAGTTTACTTTTTAATGCTCTAAAACGCTTTATTTTATGAGTTACTTGCCGATATAGGTTGATATGTGATGCGGGATTGCATTTTACATGAATATTTCGATGCGTTTTTTTAAACAAATCCTTCATATTTTTAAAGTCAACATTGAATTCGTCAAGTCTCCGTAAATTTATCTTTCTTTAGCAGCCCTCATTTATAAAGATTGGTTGCGTGTGAGATCCGGAACCCAAAGGTATACTACTGAAATAATACAGGAGACGATCAATAGTAGTTAAATGTTGTATTTTTCTACTACATCTCAAATATTTTTATAATCATTTTTACATATAATATAATATATGTATAATGTATGTATATAATCATATTTTTCTTCATTTGATACATATTTGTTAAACAGAAGTTGCTAGAGTCTTCATTCATTGCTCCATTAACTATTTCTCGTAATTCATAGAGCACTATCATATCCCTATTGTTTCCTTGTAAATTACAGTTTGGTAACGGTTCTGTGCGAAATTGCGATTTCTTACCTTTTTCGCTTTTGATGTCCGTCTTGAGTCTTCTCCTAGGCATCATAACTATCGTTTATTTATTTTGTCTATCATGTCAGCATGTATACTCCTTCAGGTGGTTTTTCCTTTAGAAATATTTCACAGTAAACTGAAGGGAATGACGACCCTTCAACAGGCGTTATTTCAAGCTTGAACTAGGTTAAGTAGGAACCTTTTACACTAATGTAAGAAATGTATCTGAAATCCTTTTAAATAACATTTTGAACTTTTTGTAGTGAAAAATTTATTTATTATTTTTGTTTACAAAAATTAGTCAATTGCAAGCTGATCGGAAAGTATGTACTTCAGGCTACACAATTTTCGGCTTTAGAAGCCACTGAAAGGTTCCAGAAAGGCACTGAATCTTTCTACACTAGCTTTCTTCCTGATGGTATTCAGTAACTCCCGCACGATGTAATGTGGATTATAACATAGATTGTTAGGAAAACATCAATAAAATCTTTTTCTTATCCCAATTATGAATTTGTATTTGAAAACTTTCTTGAAAATGGAACTAAGTTTTCAATATGATAGTCATGTATGTAGTAGTTCTAATAATCTTAATTATTTGAATGAATTATATTTCAAAAATTAAATATGTCAAGGAAATGTGTTTGGCAAGTTTTCGTGACTTTTTTCTTTGTAGGGGCACACAGGCTCATATTATAAAATTACTTGCAGTCTACTATAGAAATACTATCACGAACGTGCGTATAGTTTCATTTGCATATACATTTCTTGCTTCACAAAACATGTTCGTGCACGTCGACAAGGGACGGAGCCCTCACTGAAAAACAAGGGTTTAACATGGATGGAATATTTAACCTTTTTGTTGGAGCTTGTTGTGAACTCCTTTAATATGTGCGCTTGTAGCCTACAAAAGCGGTTGGGAGCATAGGAGAGTAGGGACAATAAGAAAACTCACGAGGCATGTTGCTGACACACACAAAAAATTTATTTACAAACAGTAGCAAGAACATACAGGACGCGTTCGCTCTGATATGTCGTGATAGGCGAGGAGAGAGACAAGGAGTGGTAGAAGGGAGAGAGGCAGACACGAGAAGAGACACAGATTGGAGTGGTTGGAGATAACCACGCCTTCGCGAGCTTTCGCTAGCGAGAGAAACTGCTTTAACACACAGCACGAGAATTGCACAGAAACTAGTCACTGGACAGAACAGTCTGCCGCATCAGTAACTTCTGTCCTCAGCAGTTCAATAGAGCACACTGTACGACGGCAATTTGTTGGTCCGTTGAGTATAACGTGAAATACATTCAACACATGTTTTATCTTTTTCGTAGCCGGTTTTATTTAAATAAATAGTTTCTTCGGCATAGTCTTTCTCTGTTTGACTTACGAAACTTCCAGAGCAATTTGGCAGGTACTTGCATTAATGCTCTTAGAACTTTGAGACAAGAAATGTATGCACTCCCGCCATTCAAGCTCCATACACTGACAAAAATACTGCAAGATTTCATGAAATATTGCTTTCTTTTTCCATTTGTTACTTTCTCACTCATAACTTTATAGCCTTCTGTGACAAGGAACACAGAGTACAATTTACATAATTAGACACACTCACAAACCTCGTTCACAAGTTTTATAAGCTTTGCTGTAATATCTGTATATCAGTGTGTAATACGCAATCTTCTTTGGCATCGAAAATAGGAATACAGTATTCTTCCTGAATCGTGTTCGTGAAGTCTCTTCCTGATTTTTTCACCTTTGTTACATTGAACTTTAAATTAAGTACTAAGTGTTTTATGGTAAACATAGTAAATGTGATGTGTTTAGCTCCTCACTTGAACATCTGCACGTTTATTAGACGGCCATTGAATTTATCTTGTCAATTTATAGTTCGTCGCACTACTTTCTACCTTCCATTTTTTTGTCCAAATCGGCATATACATGTTTTTGTTGCGACATATGAGTGTGGTGCTGCAACACACGAGGTAAAGTATTCTGGCAAATACTTTAACTTTAAAAACTTAGTCATAATTGCGGTCTATAATCTCACAGGTGTCAAATATTAACGACGAAATACAACTGTTTGTCAACATGTGAAAATTGAATTGCTTTGGAGAAAAAGAATATAGCCAACATAATATACTTTCGTTGTAAATATTTTACAACTGCTTCCTCAACAATTGACAATTTTTCATTTGTTTAGCACCTGGCAGTTTTGGAACAGTTCTGAAAAGATTCTCCGGTAGTTCCGTGCGCTGTTTTACCGTTCAAAATTTCAGTTAAAGAAATCAATTGGTATCAATACAGTTAACAAATTTATTAGCAAATGTTCCCTCATAATTTTGTCTGATAAAAGTAAGTGGACCACAATAATACAAAAAAAAAGTTTCTTAAAAATGGTAAATGCAAAAAAAATGTTTAATTTTCAATAGTAAAAATTATGTAATATAATTTTACTGTCTCGCACACAAACGTATATATTCCCCATTAACGTAAGTGTATTCAATTAAAATGACTGAAATAATGCCGATCGTTTCGAGAGACCGATCCGGCGCGGAGGTTAAAACAGCGCCCGAACGCTGGCGGTGCCTGGCGGAGGGCGAGCGCACTAGCGGGGGCGCGGGGCGCATGCGCAGGAGTTGCGGCGGGCCGAGGCGAAGGCGGCGCGCGTGCTGACGTTCGCGTCGCTGTGCCGCCGCCTGGAGACGCAGAGGGAGAAGGTGCTGCCTTGGGGACTGCCCGCCGACGACGCCGGCGCGGACACGCCCCCGCACAAGCAGCTCAGCGTCTTCCTCGACATCAAGGTGCGCGCTGCAACATACACGGCATTAAGGGTTTAGAAACCTTGGGGGCCCAATGAACCATAAAAATCAAGAAGAATCAACGATAGCTTAAAAATGGTGAACACACTATTATGTGAAAGTTAGTTGATCGGCGGTAGCATGAGTTTATAGAGATTAATGACTTACAAACACGAAGTCTTTTAGGCTTATGTAATGAACGTTTTATCTAAAGGTAGCATTAAAAAAGATGACAAATTTTCTATCTGTAAGCCTGTATGACTATTAATTTCTGATATTATAGTTACTTCTGTAGTACTTTTATTACGTCGAATAGAAGTAATGAGTTATTTTATCTACTGCAGGAAGCTTTATTCTTTTGGATATAATAATGAGCAATTTAATCTACTCCAAACAATTGTGCAAAAAGTATGTAAAGGCGACGGGATTTGAAGTAACGATAAGGAAGAACTATTTCAGTTCTTCTTTATAGGTTCATTCTTTCCTTTAGTAGCTGTGGTAATGAATTTAAAAAATGACCATAGATCCAAACATATTTTTAATATTCGTAAAAACGTAATTCGTAAAACATTAGTAATTTGTACATTCGTTGGATCAAAAAACAAAAAATTACTGATCTGGTAATTCAGCTCGTAGCCTCCTCACACATAATATACACTAATAAGAAAAACATATGCTTCCAATATTTCGATTTTGAAATACATATAAGAACATTACAGTAGATTCAAACCATTTGTTTTATAAATCAGATTAGAAACTCACTGAAAATTGAAGTACCTTATAACTATCTTTAATGTATGATTATATTTTATCTTGTCATAAATCTTGCTCTAGCGTGCCCGAAGATAAACTTGGTATCAAAAATTCTAGGAAATGTGTTCGGATGGTCGTTTTGTCTTTTCCTTTATGGCTTCGCCATGCAATTTCCTCTTGTAGTTTCCAATCTTCCAGGAGACAGAAGTTTGTCTCCGGAGAATTTAATCCACAACAGTTCTCGAAGCGCGATCGACAAATGTCTCATCCGAGGGCGCCTTAAGGGGAACATTCCGCTCTGATTTAGGAGGATAGATCAGTCTGTTTGTGGCTATACAAAGACACGATGGCACGGTAACGAATTCTTTTTTGTACAATAAAAATTGATCGTTGGTTTCAATTAGAATATTATTCTCAATAGCTATCAACGTACTAAAAGTGTAAATGTGTCTAAAAATCTAAATATATTTGAGGTGATAAATTTGACACAGAGTATAGTTTGAATATTTGATAGTATTAAGAAAAATGTAAAAATACAATTAAAATTACTTGTGTTTCTATTTGTATGTACTCAAACAACTAAGGAACAAATATGTAAAAAAAGTGATTGGCTACAAACTCACGTTAGGGTTCCAACCAAAGGCTTGCTGACGAATTACCGCAGTTCTTTAAAGAAATGATAGTTTTGTATCTTAAAGTTACGTACTTAGAAAACAAGTTTTATTTTTTCATAATTCTAATCTGTCATATTGGCATAACTGCTTGGAGAAGTAAAAGATAAGACACATTAGCTTCAACCGTTCTTCTGCAATTTGTAAATGTTAATAACTCGATTTATCTCAAAGTGTGTCTTCTCTTGTTATTCTTGTATTGGAGATATATTTTGTAAAGGGCTTGAACAGAAAGAAGATGGCATTGGACCAAACAGAGATTGCACTTTAACCTAAAATCAAAATTGAGTTATGAATATTTATGATTAGCGGAAAGATTGCTGTGTTTGTATGGCTCATCATATCACAGCCCCAAGCTCTTCATAAGTATTTTTGTTATTTTTTACAATTTTTGTGGGACGTTAGAGGCTTTGGTATTAGCTCCACTAGAGAACCTGTGTATAATGATATTCCTCTCCATCATCTTGGACTCTGGAATGAAAGCTGTAATGTGTAGAATATGTTGTAAACACACCATTACGCGATATACAATATCACGATAAACCATATTTAACACCTAATAGCGCGTAGTAGTATAGTACATAGAACCGAATATACAGTATTTTATTGTTTTATGTTTACAAATCATAATATTTTTTAAATAATTCACGAAATAGTACAAATATTCTCAAATAATGTGTGTGTGTACGTGTGGTAGAAAGATAAAATCAGAAAGTCTAATGTATGAACTTGCCTATACTTATCCAGCTAGAAAGATAAAGGTGAACTATAAGCCACCTTCTCCTGTTTTCGTAAATGTATTTCTATCAATTGGACTGGCACCCAAACAACAGCAAATAGATACATGTAAAACATATGGTATAATTCGAGCGAGGTTGAAGTTATGTAGTGAAACTAATTTTATTCGACAACAGTGTGATGCGTTTATTATACAGGTGAGTCACGTAACTTTAGCACCTCCTTTAAGTTTTTGAACGGTTGACGTTATTGCAATGCAATTTTCACGGAAGTGCATGAGGGAATGAGGCTAATTGACACATATTCATTTCTATTTTATCACTTGTAATTTACGAGATTTTGGGGTAAGTTTTTTTTTCTTCAAATGGAACTATACATTTTTTTAGTCTATCATGACGAGCGTAAAAAGACGAATCCAAAGACATAAATATTATAATATGTTAAACAGTTTTTTGACTAATTTTGATTTTTTTTGTGCTCAGCTTTCCTTGCCCAAGCCCGTGTTAGCAGGGGGAGTGCTGCATGACCTTGTTTAGCGCTCTGTTATATTCAAAATATCAGTTAAACACGTGTCATAAAAAAATCAAAATTACTAAAAAGTGATATCTAACATATGAGAATATGTTGTAGCGAAAAGGCCTGGCGTGACTTTTTTTAAAAAAATTACGCGTTATGACAAGTTCGAACTGGCGCGCAAACAAGTAGCGGGGCGGAGGGAATGCGACGTTGTAGTGGAAGGTGGAGAAGGTGATTACGCGTCACTTCGGACAGCGGAGGGGCGGCTTGTCCGGCGCGTGACCAGACCAACGGAGATCAAGTCCTTCTTCTTGTCGGAGCCGCGAAGCGAGGCGGTCAGGGACTTGCAACGTTACATCAAAACCGGAGACAAAACTTGAGGGTGCTACTATAGGAGGAGCTAATGTCGCCTGCTACAGCTGGAAGTCAGGTTCACCAACGTCCGCACATAAAAATTGGCTGATTTTTGAGAAATACGAAAAGTTGTATTTTAATATTTTTCGTTTCTGTCTGTAGATTTCTGTCTTATCAATGATGGACCAACTTATGATATATAATACGTAATAATTAAGATATTTCACTTAGTATTTTTTTAAATTTTCTGTCTGTTTTTCCAATTTCTTTCATACTGTTTGTAATATGTCTTTAAATTTTTTAAAGATTTTAACATGGTGCATTCTGTTGACATCGTGTATATATTAATTTATTTGTAATTCTTCTGTTTGGCACTTTTCCATTGTTTTTATATATTATAATTATTTGTCACCTGATGATGGAAACCAAATGTTTCCGAAACGTTCTGGAAAATTTGTATATAAAGCTGTTTTTTTAAACGATTTCTGTCTTATCAATGATGGACCAACTTATGATATATAAATACGAAAAGTGTCTTGTAAATCTTCAATTATTCTTAATATGAATATTTAAGAAACCTCTGAAGAAAGCACGAACGTCGACGCTATTTTTTGCAACATTACGCGCCGGCTTGCGCCTCGCGAACTCACGCACCAGCCGCGCACATTTGAAGTATCGTTGGCAGCAGTTCGTATTTTACTTCCTGTAAGGTGATGCAGGAGAGCGCGCCACTGTGATCGTCACCACCACGTTATATGAGAGTTAAAAGGCCCTGGAGGCGGTCGTGAAAGATTGAGGTGAAGAGAATTAATACAGTGAGTGGTTACGGATAGAGAACGCGTGAATAGGTCGCAGTTGAAAGTGTACGGAGTGAATAGTTTGAGAGTACTAGGAATACTGCATTTTAATATGCAGCGAACTGAACAAACTGTGATTACACCTAGAATACGTCAAGTTTATTGTATTAAAAGACGAGTACCTTTAGTCAGGGGGCACGATCCAAGAACTTGTGTGAGAATAGAGCATTTGAATTAAAATACTGCTCTTGTGAAAGAGGTGAATCCAAATTACAAGCGCATTAACAATCGTTAGTTTCACGAAAGTCCAAAATCGTGAGAAGAGCGCAAAAGAAGAGCTTTGTTGCTGCGATACGGAGAGGCGCGACCGAAGGCCGGAAGAGGAACGTGGTAGACGGTGAGGAGTAACCGTTGACTGAGAGAAGAGCATGGTACGGGGACAACGGTAACGGCACAGTATAACCAGTATGTTATACCAGTATGTTATACACAGTATAACCAGTATGTTCACTTGCTCCAAAATCTAGTTTTGCGTTGAGTAGACCCTCGGCCATGTTCTTGGTTGTCAGCCAATAGAATTTCAGCAGATACATTCGGATATCATACACCGTATGATATGAGAAACTGCGTGTATGTGTTTAATTTGTTTCAGGGACGTGGAATTTGAATAAAATGGATAGAATAATAAAATGAATTGAACTAGTGAATAAAAAAATGTAAGAAAATAATTTTAAATGTAGTAATTATGTATTTCGCGCGCTGGGTGTTTTACCAAGAACATGGCGGACGTCACGTGATCGAAAAAACTTTTTCAATGGTATTCGCCGCGAGTGAACATACTGGTTATACTGTGGTAACGGGAGTTCGCGCGGGAGCGAGGCGAAACGGAGCATGAGGGTTCGTGGTGGTTTGGAGCGAACTGCGGCCTTGCGAACGGCAGCTGCGTACCCAGGGTAGGCAGCGACACGAAAGCGCTTGACCTTTGCAGCAGACTCTGCGGCCAGCGCACGAAAACGGCAAATGCTAGGTACAGTTTTCGTTCTGGGTATAAAAAGAGCCGTGTCGGCCCCGTGGCTGAGATCGCTAAGGAAGTAGTGATCTCGGACCGAGGGGTCGCGGGTTTGAATCTCGCCTCGGGCATGGTTCGTCCTTTCGTCCTTTCACCCCCTATCATCACCATATCGTTTCATCCTCATACCATAACGTTAAATCCAACGGTGGTCGCTAATGACCTAGTAATTAATGCAACCTTAAATAACAAAATAGCTGTGTTTACGGAATTTTGTGTCGCGAAACCTAGAAATGAGAACTGGGAAGGGGAACAAGTTTATAACGCTTTCAGTGTTAGTAAAAGTACTTTCTGAAATTAGAGTATCGAATCAGAGAAGCCAAGAATGAAAGGTTAAGCTTCGGATTGGATGTAATGTATCACTTTTAAATTGAAGAGGATTATTGTTGTAAACTAGGATTAGACATGTTTGATGGGAATTTAGTGAATTTAAGCATACTAAAGGGGATTATTGTGTAAATAATTGATCTTGAGAGTGGCATGAATATTATAGAAAAATTTAAGAGTTAAATCTAAATGAGAAGTATTGCTCCATAAAGTCATACATGGGATCCCATTTAGCAGCTAAAGTAATCAGTTTCTTACAATAAGATTTCGAAAGGTGGTCGATATTAATTTATTCAGTGAATATAAATTGTCATTGATTTCTGTTCTATTAAGGGATTGAATGAATCCACATTTTGTCAGAATTTGGTCTTCTATTTCATTCGCACACGATCATTTCACCAATATCTCTCCCTACCAAGATCCCTGCGCCTTCAGGTTAATTAAATGAAAACATTATTAATACTGTGGCGAAGTTACGTCACAATGTACAGAGGCGGACAAAAGAATTCAAATATAGATTGCAGACGTATTGGACTGTCAATTTTGATTGATCTACAGATGACAATTGGATGTGCGAAGGTATGATACTGTGGGCCCCATGTAGAAAGACGTTGGCAATGCTAATACCATCGTACAGTGTCTGTAGTAAAGGATATTTCCGTTTTAATTTCATTAGTATGTTCAATAAGCGTGGCAAAAGGATTTAGACACTGCTCCAACTTATAAGAGAAGCTCGGTCATAAAGTGCGGATCGGCGACAGAAAACGTATCAATGGATGTGAGGCACAAGGCGAACAGAAGATTCGTAAAATTACTTTGAAAGACCGATATGTCCAGGAAAGGTAGGGAAACGACAGTGGAAAAGAGAAAAGTTATCGTTAGTTGCTTAGCCCCGGAAAATCATTGCTGAAATAAGTAAAGTGGTGAACCGAAGCCGGAAAACTATGCTTAGTATCGTTAAGAGATGGAAAGAAGAGAAAACTTACGTTAGTCGTCCACAGCGGGGGCGTCCGCAGAAACTGACGAATAGGGACAAGAGACACACAGTGAGAATGGTGTAACAAAACTCGCGGAAAACGGCCTCTTCAATAGTAACAGAAGAGGCAGCAGGCATTGGTACCGATGTCACCGTTCGAACGATTCGCAGACACTTGAACAGTGCGGGGTACCACGCCCGAGTTCCACGCCGCAAACCGTTCGTGAATAAAATTAATGCAAAAAAGCGAATGGTCTTTGTAGATGAGTTTGTCAACAAGGATGTGACATTTTGGGACAGGATTCTGTGGAGTGATGAATCAAAATTTAACTTGTACAACTCTGATGGTCGCGGTTTAGTAAGGCGCAAAGTGAATACAGAATGGGAGCCCAAGAACATGTTAGCAACTGTCAAACACGGAGGTGGCTGTGTGATGATGTGGGGATGCATGTCTTCCACGGGTGTCGGGGAGCTCTTATTTATCGACGGTATCATGGATAGATTTGTGTATCTTGGTATATTCAAACGAAATCTGAAAACGTTTTTCTGAAGTTAAATTAGGGACGAGTTTTGTTTATTTCTAGTAAAGACAATGATCCGAAGCATATGACGGAAATTGTCAATCAGTAGATTCTATATAAAACGCCTTACCCCATGGCAGTTGCTGGACGTGAATCCCATTGAAAACATCTGGAATGAACTGAACCAATTTAAAACATTTTCGTGAGGTACTGGAAGAAGAATGGGAGAATATTGGTTCGGGTATCACAAAAAAGGTTGTGTACTCCATTCCAAAGCGAGTGAAAACTGTTCTATAAAGGAAAGGAGCAATTACAAAACAATGTATGCCGAATGTCTGAATACTTTTATCAATTACATGTTTATTTTTTTGTTTGTTACACGTAACACAAAGCGAGTTTTTTCAGTATTTGTTATGTATGTATGTTTTGTTTCGCATGTTGTTCACACGTAAAAGAATTAAATAAATATTTAGAGTTTTTAACACAGTAAAGGTTTATTTCTATTATTTCCTCCTTTTGTCCCCCTCTGTATATATTTGGATTCGTCTTTTTACGCTCGTCATGATAGACCATAAAAATGTGTAGTTCCATTTGAAAAAACAAAACCAAAGTTACCTCAATATCTTAAAAAATACAAGTGATACAATAGAAATGAATACAAGAATAAATTAGCCCTATTCCTTCGTGCACTTCCGTGACAATTGCGTTGCAATAACTTCAACCGTTCAAAAACCGCGGGAGATGTTAAAGTTACGTGAATCAACCTATATACTGATATTAGAAGATACCCGTAGAAGGGCAAGAAAAATGATACAAATTAACCGCTGAGAAATACACTAAACAATTTGAAAAATAGAAGAACAGTAAAACTCTATTTTTATATGGTATGAAGTAGTAGCTGGGTGAGGATCGGAACAGATTGCTTTTTGTTAGTACAAATAGTTAATTTTGACACAGTTTACAGTCGCTACACCATACTGCAGCTTTCCATGAAGGGTCCAACATAGCGGACAGGAATTCTCAAATAGAGAAATCACTCCAAGAAGAGACCAGTTGACAGGTCAGGAAACGAATGAACGTCTGCCGGACGATGCCATTGTATGAGGTAGTGTCGAAGCCTACGATTTATACGTAAGCGAACTTCAAAAGACCGCAATGACAAATTGAGCTCATGGATGTAACCTGCAGTTTTCTTGCCAACAGTAGCAAACAAGTAGCTGTCAACGCGGTTCCTTCTTAAAGAAATCTCTCTACCACCGTCATAAATGTCATTAAATTTCATGTAGATGAATGTATTGAACATGAAATTTAATGTGATATTGTACGTTAAAAAGAGTTTCATACATTTGCACATTGAATTTAATGCACAAGTTAAAATCAGTGTAGATTTAATGTAGAAGTTCTCCATTTTCCTCTGCCTCTCATCATTCATATTGTAATATTCCTAATCACCAATCCATCAAGATAATTCCTTCCTTTCTTCCTTCTAGATACTGTAACGTTTCGTACAATTCCAATGTTTATTTACATTTTTTACATTGTTATTGGTAAATAAGAAACATATAATATACCGAGGTTGTTAGAGAATGAGGTTAGCAACGGAGATTGATGACTTATAGAGAGAGAATTGAACGAAAAAACGTGTTCCTATAACGAAATACGTAAGAGATAATTGTACAAAGTGAAAAGGTACAAAATATTAAAGTACATTGTACAAGAAATTTAAAATAAAACTAAAATAAACTAAGAACTGAAGTGTTACTACTTTAAAAAAAGTAGTTACAGTAATTGTAACGGCAGATGAAACAAAAAAAAAAAGTGGCAGAGTGTGAGGTTACAATACGACCATACAGCTTTGATTCTTGCATTCTAATTACATATGTATATTAAATTTAATGTGCGCGCACTGAATGTAATTTATATTAAAGTAATGCGGAAATTTCTGTCAGGGCCTTACCTGTCCTCCCGTGCGTTCAGGGCCTGGCGCCGCTGGGGGCGCTGGAGCGCTTCTGGCGCCGCTTCAACGGCGCGCTGCTGGGGGTGGCGGGGCTGCGCGTGCAGCGCGGGGAGCTGTCGGCGGAGGTGCGCGGGCTGCGGCGGGCGCTGCGCGGCTGCCTCGCCGCCCTGGGGCCGGCCACCGCCACCTCCATCTCCGCCTCCACCGCCTCCAAGGAGCCCGGCGCCGTGGAGGGCGCGCGCGCGCACACGGCCGCGCCGGCCGCGCGCCGCCACCTCGTGGCGCTGCCGCCCGCCGCCGCGCTCGCCGTGGTGGACGCCGCGGCCTCCATGGGCGCCGCCGCCGGCCGCCGCCGCCCGGCCACGTGCGTCGAGGCCGCCACCAGCATCGCCGTGCGCTTCCCGCTGCCCGCGCCGCCGCCCGCCTCGTGACGCGCCGCGCGGCCACCGGCGGCGCTTCTGGCGCGCGCGGCAGCTGGGCGCTGGCCGAGGCGACCTGTGGCGCTGCTGACACGGCAGGCAGCTGGGCGCCGGGTGACGCCACTGGTCGCACGGCTGGCGTGGAGAGCTACTAGCCACCGGGCGCAGCCACCGGTGGCGCTTCTGATGCGCGGGGCAGCTGGGCACTGGCCGAGGCGACCTGTGACGCTGCTGACACGCGGAGCAAGTGCGCTCCGGGCGACGCCACAGGTAGCGCTTCTAGTACGCGGGGCAGCAGGCTACCGCCGGGAGCTGCGTCCTGTAGCGCTGCTGACGCGCGGGGCAGCTGCGCGGCGGACGACGCCACTGGTCGCGCGGCTGGCGAGCGGAGCCACTGGTCACCGGGCGGCACTGGTGGCGCTTCTGGCGCGCGCGGCAGCTGAGCGCTGGCCGAGGCGACCTGTGGCGCTGCTGACACGCGGGATAGATGCACAACTGGCGCCCCCACAGGTGGCGCTGCTAGTGCGCGGGACAGCAGGGTACCGCCGGGAGTTGCGACCTGTGGCGCTTCTGGCGCGCGGGGCAGCTGGGCGCTGGCCGAGGCGACCTGTGGCGCTGCTGACACGAGGGGCAGGTACGCACCGGGCGCCGTCACCGGTGGCGCTTCTGGTACACGTGGCTGCTGGAAACCAGGTGCCGCCGCCAGTGGCGCTGCTGACGTGCGGGGCAGCTGGGCACCCGGCGACACGACCATTGGCCCTTCAAATGCGTGGGGCAGCAGGGTACCGCCGGGAGCCGCGACCTGGGGCGCTGCTGACACGCGGGCCAGCTGGGCGGCAGACGACGCCACGGGTCGCGCTGCTGGTGTGCGGAGCCACTGGCCACCGGGCGGCGCCACCTGTGGCACTTCTGGTGCGCGGGATATCCGGGCACCCGGCGACGCGATCGGTGGCGCTGCTGCTGGCGCAGGGTGCAACTGGGCAACGGGCGAAGCGACCAATGGCGCTTCTATTGCGCGAGACAGCTGGACATCGGGCGCCGCCACGGGTGGCGCAGTTGGCGCGCGGTGCAACTGGACACTGGACGTCGCTACCGGAGATGCTGCAGGTGCGCGGGACAGCTGGGCGCCAGATCATTCGGGAGCGTGCAGTGACCACGCGCTTTTCGACGGCCAGGGAGGCGTCCGCGGTGAGTGAACCATTCAGAACGTTGCAATCACTCTAGAGTAATGTTGAAGGAAGACATGCGTCCTCAGCCTGTTTTCCGGGCTGATTTCGAGGTGGTAATTTTTTCCATGGGCGGGGAGGATATGTGGTGATGGAGTACCATTTATGCCTTCAGACATAAATGTTAGTACAAATCGAAGAATTGACGAAAAAAATACAAAACTATTTTCGCATAAGTAGCCGTCAGAAGAAACTCTAAATATGTACGTGGGAGAGATTTCGTTTTCCTCTTTCCTTGATATTTTGAACATTTTTATGTGCGGAAATCATAAATGAGGTACTTAGGTAGAATGAATTAATTGTCCCTCCAGCAGAAACATATTAAAAGTTTTCAAACAGAAGACATCAATATCTCCAGAAAAGTAAGATCCCCAGCCGTCAATTTGCACCCTATTTCCGGGTGGCAAGGATTACGCGCTGAAGGTCGTTCGACGGCTGTTGCCAGGGAAACAGTCCGGATCCATTGTGGGCGTGACCTGAATATCGGAAGTCATTGCCGTGTAGTGTTGTTGCTGCTTGTGGCGCGCTGCTGGAGGGCGGTATTCCCACACGCAGGGATGTTGTGTGTCGGAAGCCAGCGGAACGCACTCCCGTCGCCTTTCAGCTCTCGCCGAGGCTGTCAGTCCGATTATTATCGGGCTTTGAAGATCGATGTTCACACACTCTCACATACTAATTCTGTGGCGCGACTATTCCGGATGATGCGTCGGAGATCAAGCTGACACGTTGGGGGTGCGGAGTGTTAAACTATGCCGTTCTGGCGTACTCACTGGTATTGCACAAACATTAGAGCTGTTGGTGAAGATTAAGCCTTGCATGCAGGGTATATGAATAAACATGAAGTTCGCAATGACCTGACCGTATTTGTGCTTAGAATAGAATTAACTGATTAGACTTCTTTTTTAAGAGATGTAGCGCATTGACTACTATTTTCAATACGACATAATAGTCGACATACCTTTGCCGTTAAAATATCTGCCTAAGTTTTCCTCTAAAATATCATTTCATTTGTTATGAAGCCATAAAACGAGGTAACTATTCGACAAAGAGTTCTTCAACAACTTCATTAACCTTTCGACATTATTTCTCATTGTACTAAAATGTCATGAGAGTGTCAATTCGTTATTGGCCTGTTAGTTCTTTGTAGGTTAGATATTAAGAATCCCTTGAGATTATTGATTCTCTTTCATGAAAGCCATATCATTTTTTATACAATCAAAAACTATTATAGAATGCATTTGTGTGTTTACTATTACTGCGTTTGAATCTTCATAATAGTAGTGTATACAAAAAACTTTTGAAAGCTGTCACCTTGTAACTGAATCTATAAATTACTATTTTGAATATATGCGTAAACATATTCAATGTTCATATCAGATTATTGTTACAAAAGAGCTAACTGAAGCACAAAGCTAAACTTCTACAACACAAAACTAACTTCTAACTGAATTGGATTCAAATCCGGCTTAAATAGAGATATTGGGATTAACAGATGGGGATTCACAAAAATTGGGATTCACAGAATATCGTGTGAAATTATCGCAACTATCAATTCTTGTACAGGTTCTATGAGCTGGTACAATATTTGAGTTTGTAAAGTACACTATTCAAGATGTTACTAGTTTTTGATTAGACGGTGGATGGATTTATTAATTACTTTTCCCCCTGTATGGCTACATGTACAACAATGCTCGAAACCTTAAGTGACACATGATTCTGTTACTGATAAAACGAGTTTCGTACGATAAATAACTCATTTCAGTTAATTACAAATGAAACATTTGTACAAAACTAGCTTACAAAAGAATAAAAAGTGTTGGGATGAATTATTAGTTCTGAAAAATTAGTTATCTCACTTCATAGTAGATCTTTCGATTTGTTTTGAGGGCCGTATTAGTCCTGCCCATCAACACAAATCTCGAGCATCATGAAAAGGAATCAGCGTAGCAATGCAAATTAATTGAATGAAAAATATAATGAAGTGAGACCTTTGTTATCTGAGATAACCATTTGTCTATTAAAGGGGTTTTAGGACACACATTTTCTTGCTTTTCATCAAGTAGATTTCTTAACAAATCCAAAACAAAAGAACTAGAAAGAGTTATGTGCATTACAAAGAAGGGCAAGTAATTTGATGTCTGAAGCATGAGTAGCAGTAATTTTTCTTGCTCTAAAGAGAACTTTTCTAACCCATAACTTTCAATGGACTTAATCAGAGATTTATACCTTCTTTCGGTACTCACGTGCTGTGCTAGAAGTTTCCAATCTCGAATGCCCTTGAGTGTTTTCTCAATAGCGTTTTGTTCGTCTCGCAATCGTGCCACAGGAACGTTTTTTATATTGCTCCACTTATTTTCTAATAGATTCAATCGATATTTCAGCGATACAATCCTAATTAAGTTGTATTGCGAACAAATTGATGTATTACACGTTTCAATGATTTTAACAAATGATGTTTCACAAATATGATAAATAGTCTTCTCAACTCTTTTTGTCGCGTAAAGCACTATTGAATACAAACTGAGTATACAGAAAAAATCGAAACACACAAGGTTAAACGAATATATAGAGTCGTGACATTTATTTTACTTCTCAGTAAGTTTGCATTATTATTTTCTTCGTTGATGGTTACGTTACTGGTTGAGCCAATTCTTATCATGTACACAATCACCTTGTTTACGCTGATTACTACTCGATACGTATAGTTTTTCTACAAACATAATGGTTCTTAAAAATTGGATAGTTTCTAGATTTAAAAAGAAAACTCTTTATACTTCAGGTGTACACCTTCATAAAAGGTCTGTCCTTCAACAAACAATTCATTTTTGCATTCTTGAGGTTGGTATATTTGTGGATTTCTTTTGGTCTGGTCTTGATTTGGAAGATAATGATTTCCATTCATCCATTTTACTTTCTGACGAACACGACCAACAGATTGGATCTGCAATCTCTTCAACGACCTGTTGCATTATGTGCTTGAGCACTATATGAATGTCATGCATAGAGCTTGCAGAGCAGTTCTTTTTAACCAGCTTTCAACGTCAACAGTAAATTCAAAATTAACAGACATGAATCCGGTGTAATTCTGGCAAAAATAATATTTTTTTATCGTTCACGATCACATCGGCGTGAATTAAGAGGAAGTATTCTTGACCGAATGTACCGTATGAATAGTCTGCTTAATGATTGAGAAGGAATTCATAAATGATTTATGTCTTTAGCTGATAAAAGTGTTCACGTCTCGTTTCATTGGCATCTTCGGTTTGATCTCAGGAAAATTTGATGTTTATGAATCTTCTCTACATATTTCAAAGCAAACGTACGTATTACATTTTCTTAATCTCTCATATCATATTTCATGTGTAGTACTGTCTCTGTAGCACATTCCAACAATATTTTAAAATATATTTGCGTTATAAAGTGACTACTTATACAAGAAAGTATATTGAATCGTAATGCAAATAAGCAATACTGCAATAAGCAAAAATGTTCTCAATATTCGTAGTTTAATGTTCAGCAATACCTTCTCCAGTGTTCTCTCTCTCCCAACTCTGTACAGATTAATTTTTTCCTAAAACATTTTTCCTCCCAAATGAATTCTCTCCACATTGGTACATCTGTTCCTGGAAACTCTTTCTCAGCATTTCAGCAATCATATAAGGATTAAAATGATTTTAAAGGAGCTTACTTTGCAATTGAATTAAAGTATTCCAGCTTCTCAGAAAGATTCCTTTTTCATTTTTCATCGGAGTACCAAATGTGTGTGAAACGCACCACAATTTTTATTCTTCTAGTGAAACTCCAAATTTGTCATTTTCTAGTACATGTATGACGTATCACTGAATGTCCTCTCGGATGATTTGGGTTCGGGAAGAGGTATGTTCTGTGGGACGTCATTAAAGATCATCTAGGAATGTAAGTCGCATCTCTCCAGTGAATATAGATTATGAACTGGGAATATTGCATTTGTATGGCAAAGAGTTCAGGAATCCTTGAATTGCGTTCGTAGGCATTTTATACAATTCCAAGTCTCTTTTGTAAAGTAAATCACGACTCTCCAAAAGCTCACCTCGTCAGAGATCCATCTATTAGAGATCCGTCAGAAATACTCCACAAAAGCTCAACTCGTTTTTTGACCAGCACAACCCTCTCCCCCTTCTCCTCCTGAGTCAATAACAATGTCTGCGAGAGTATCTCGCAGCACGAAATATTCACCTTACAATGTAATTAAAATTCTTTCGTCTCGAGATTTGTTGGATTCGGATTAACACTACCTAGAAATGTTGGTCAGTTCTTGCCATTAATCGATTCACTCTTCTTTCCTGAGTGTCATCTTGTCTTCAGAGAGCCGCTTCTTCTCCAAAAACAAAACTCACGATTGAGAAAGCTTTAAACACAAACGTCATCTCACATTTTAATATTCACATTTCACGTGTCATATTTATCTCACTATTCATAAGAATCAACTCCTCCCTATATGAATTTAACGATACCCTAAACGGATAACGTTTTGTGAAAAAATATAGTTCAGTAGAATTCCTCACAGAAATAGTCTTAATCTTGTTTCTTCTATATATCACCACGCATTTAATAAGACTAGTTTAGTACGTAAGGAATGAATTCCTTCATTTCGACATCCATCTTCCCATCAACAAATGGCATCCCCGCCGAAGAGACCAGCAGTTCTCAGAGTCGACTGCTGATTCACCATTTATCTTGGGGTGCCCTCTGAGCTCAGGCAAGGCTAGGGGAGGTGAATGTGAAATAAATAAGCTGGTGGATCCCGTGTAGGGTTTTAAGAACCCACCGGAAGTCCCCCAACCCCTTCCCCCTCTGAAGCAGCAGAACCTCCCCGTAGGCGCAGGCCGCCGTCACGTCCCGCCCGCTCTCCTCGTCAGCTCATGCGGGCGCCTTCTCCACCGCGTTGTTCTGCACGGCCACCGCGTTCTGCTGCATCTGCTGCTGGGTTTGGTTGGCGGCGGCGGGCGGCGGCGGCGGCGGCGCGGCGGCGGGGGCGGCGGCGAAGGCGACGCGCAGCGACGCGCTCCGCGGGGGCGACACCCCGCGCGCGCGAGCGGCCGCCGCCGCCGCCGCCGTCGCCGACAGCGCCCCTGGCGGGCGCTTGACGCTGGCGTAGCCCGCCCACGAGGTGCAGGTGGGCACGCGGTGCAGCGCGGAGGAGGCGCCGCCGTCGCTCGCCTCCAGCCCTGCGCACGCACACCCGCCCGCCCGCTCGTGAGCGCCCCCCCTCCACCCGCTCCGCCGGGAGAGATGGCTCAGTGCATCAACCTCATGTCACTGCAGTCCCTCTGACCGGGAGCTCCTAGGTTCGAGCCCCCGGCAGCGACAGGATTTTCGACACTAGTTTTTCAGCTAGGTCGAATTCAGTCGCTGTCTGGAGGAGAATTCTAGCGGCCGGCTGCTCTGATCGGTAGTTTTCCGTGGTTTCTCCGATCAACACCAGGCGAATGCCGGAGCAGTGCCCTAACAAACGGGCCACGGACCGCGCGCGATCTTTCCTTCCTCTACCTTGTCCTATCCTCTCCCCTTACACACACACACACTTACACTAACATGCACTACACTACCACACATGACGATCGGGAGCTTACAGCTTGTCCCGGCTGGGGCGGTGCCCCGCTGGTGGGAGATACCTGGTTGAGGGGAAAATCCCGCTAGTCGACGGTAGGTCGGCGCCAGATCTCGCCATCCAGCGGGGAAAAGATCACCTCCACCTCCCGAGAAAAACACTACACTTATGACCAAGGTAGTTGACGCGCCCGGAAACACAAATCAATCAATCAATCCACCCGCTCCGCCCCCGCCCCCGAGCGTTGCGCTGGGGCTCTGGGCCTTGGAACCAGTGGCGGATCCAGGGGTGGGCATGGAGACAAAATACCCCCCCCCCCGACAAGGCCTAGACTTTTCGTTGGTTCCCTTCTTTTATTTGGCAAAATTGATTTAAATATTTATATTAGAGTTATATTTTAGAATGTTATTTAAACAATAATATTGTTTAGTATCATACATACAATATACAATCATTTACAATATAATAATAAAATGTTTATTATTTAACAAAAATCTACGTTGGGCCCCTCCACAATGATCGACTGGATCCGCCCCTGCCTGGAACAGGGTGATGACTTCAGAATACTAGTGCTATAATGACCAATGTCGCAAACACGTGTTGTTACTATAGACTTCACGCAACCAAATAAGAACGAAAAGGCCACTCTTAAAGACCGGCGTTCGTTGAGAACAATCGAAACAAATGAGTTGTAGCTGCAGGTTGCGTGTGGGTGGTTATTCCTCGAAAATATGTAATGTCTCAGCATAAGTTAAAACTTATAGAACATGTAGAAGGACAGAAAATAATCATTTCTGGTCACCGAACATATAGTGAGAATTTGGATATATCGCGGTTTTTCCATTTGCTGTGTACCCTTGATTTTTAGGCAACTCTATGTACAGGTGTTCAACAGATACGTGCAATTTCCCTGTCTGAGTCAGAACGTGACCCGCCAAACGTCTTTGCATGAAGAGTTGCCTAATAATTAGGGGAACATGTCACGTGTGTAACTTCTATATACGAGTATGCAGTTTCTCATATGATCATTGGCAAAACATTATTTTTTTCAACCCCTCTTCGTGATCTAGATTCTAGAAATTTAACATTTATTATGAGATATTTTGTAAATTATATGAATATTTCTGGGTATTACAAAACGCATTGAACTACACACGACACATACTAATAGCAGACGTGGTTGGTTTTGCGGTTCTGTTGGGCTTATGACGTAAATAGCTATTGTGTTTCTTGGCGTGTCATGAGATAATGGTTATCAGTTCCGTAAGTGAAGTGCATGATATATCCCGAAAGATGGTAGTGTTTCTCCTCTAATTTGATGTCAAATCAGGTGCCGACCTCCATGTCAACTAGCCCGCGGTCGATATTTCCGTTGTTTTTTGTTCAGGTACTACTACTGCATTTGCATGGTACAGATCAGAGCATCCACGGAAAATTCCTGATCAGAGCAGCTAGAATTCTCCTCCAGACAACGGCTTAAAGTGACCTATCTTTTTAGCTAATATCCAAAATGCTCCACCGGACGCGACTCTAATCCTTAGAATCTCTCTGGAGGAGAATTCTAATGACCGACCACACTGGTCAGTTTTCCGTAGTTACTTCCATCAACACCATGTGAGGCGGAGCAGTACCGTAACAAGTGGGCCAGAACCTTGTGCGATCTTTCTTCCCTCTTTCTAATCTTATTCTGTCCCCTCACTCGCACATAATAACGTACACTACACTACCACACATGCCGAGAGATCATCCGGGAGCCTCGAGGTTGTCCCGGCTGGGGAGATACCCCCCGGGGAGGAAACCCTCAATGTCGGCGCCGCATCTCGCCATCCTGTCAGGGAAGGAGACCAACACTTTCAGTCACAAAACATTCACTACACTTTCTGGACCAATAACCATAGCTGTTGACGTGCCCGGAAACATCAGTGAATCAATAACATGGAGAGTGTACGGACGCAGCGCTGGTCAACAGGCTCATGTCGTAGGCAATGGGACGCGGAGGCAAAGGGAGGCAACGGTTATCGGTTTTTGACTAGTAGTAGTATAGCATGTGTTCTCTGGCACGTAAAAGTTGAGGGACATCAAAGAAAGTGATTTAAAAGCTACTACCTCCACTGAATTTTAAATTAAACCATCAATTTTATATTGATTTATAGGATTTAACGGATTTAAGAAGGTCCACGCCGTAGATTAAAAAATGTCTATACAATACGCACTCATTTTCTTGAGTTGGGAATCTCTAACTTCATGTCTCTTTTATCATGAAAAATTGAATTATGAATACAATATAACAACAAACGTTGAAGGCATTTGATAACTATAAATTCTCTCCTATGTGATAGAAACAATTTACATCAACAAACGACCTGCAGATATTATGTTATAATAATATCATGGGAATAACTGAAACTCCCACTCCTTTGGCATCTAGCGAAATGTGTACATATTAATATGAAGCTCAGGAGATTATGATCAGATACGAATCTTGTACTCGTGTAGAAGAATATAATATTGATGAACGCTTGTTACATTCAAGTTTATCTTTGTAAGCTGTACACGGCGGACGGAATTTTGTCGATTCGAAGGCTCTCGATGCTTCAGAGGCTGTGCAATACTTAAGGCCTGGTTTTCATGACATAAACTTTCAGTTATTCGTTTGGTGAACACCAAAAACGTTTATTTTTTCTACTTATTCATCTTGACAAAAAATACTAATCTGCACCATGAAAAAATCACGCACTTAATATAAACATAACTATTATCGCACATAAATTGTATGAATTGTGGAATCCGTTGGTGCATCTGCGCAAAGAGAGTGCTTTAAAATGAAAAAAATGAAAATATAGCTCTAAATGCGACAAACGTATGATCGGAAATGGATTAAACTTATATTTGATCCCGCGATTAACTAACATTTAATATGGGGGAGGTCTGCACGTAACGTTTGTGCCGCACACACGTAGAGAGATACCGGGGAACTAAAATAAGGTGATTTAAGAGGATTAGGAAACTGAAAACCATTGGGTGCTGTTCAAAAAATAAAATGTACGCCGTTAATGCTACCTTCTAAAAATAAGTTTCACAATATTACCCGATATGGTATTGCTCGCTTCTAGCCTTTAATGAACGTATATGGTCAATTTGCATGTGGTAATGAAGAGAATGCGACGGTCGCCAATACTTATATTAACTTTATTTTTATTTTATCTTAATCGTGAATATTAAAGGGAAGAAAAACGTATTGATATTACTGGTAATTAATATTTTTTATAATTAGCTTTGAAGATATAATATGAAAGAATTAAAAATGTAATTGTATTTAATTTCTGGCTTTGTACGTGTACCTGTGACTCATATTTTTAATTTTCAAAATTCTATGTATTTACGTTACGTAAACTTATAACTCCTCCTCCCCTTCTCACTCCTGTTCGTTGGCTTTCTTCCTCCTTGTCTTTCAAATATTTAGCTCTTCATTTAGGCACAGAACTGAAGTGGAAAATTCATATTAAAATGTTATACAAAAAACTTTTAAAATACATACACTTAATTTTCATATAAATAATGTCTCAACTCTTCTTGTTAAGACTGCTAAATTCATATATACTTCAGTCATTAGACTTACTTTAACGTATGCTTGCCCAATATGATCAAACGCAGCAAAATCAAATATACAAAAACCCCAAGTTATTTCAAAACTAACTCTTTAGAAAAAATCTACATACACCTTAGTTTATTCTCAATACACACATTCATTATGAACTAAATCTCCCTAAAATCCATGATTTGATTAAAAATTATAGTCTCAATTTTTTTAATACTCTTCCTTCATTACATCATACACAATTTTTTAAATCTTGGTAAAACTTACCCCTTCGTCATAGAATTAATTACAAATTTCCTAAAGATAAATTTCATCCTCGGTAATCTTATTTTCTTTTCCTTATTTTCCATTTTTTAGCTTTACAACATTTTTCTGATTCTTAAATTTTGCCTTCATACATCCTCTTAAAGGGGTTACTGTTAGTGTCCATAATGACTGTCCGTAGGTTGTAAATTTCAATGCTCTGAAAGACACTGTCGAACAAAAAGTAATTAATTTAAAAAATGAGGTACAAGCTGCATTCAGTTTCTAATTTGTGGCACCTATTTGTAAACAGACACGCTTATCACTGTTTCATTAATTCACGATAAGTTTGTTTGCATTCTCAATATTTTGGGACACTAATGCAGGAATAAAAATGTGAGAAAATATCTTTAGCTGAGAAGAGATTTCAACAATTGGAACACACATTGGAATTGGAACAACAATTGGAAAACACAACGTTGTTGACACTTTTCACAATTTTATGTTCTAACAATAATAATAATAATAATAATAATAATAATAATAAACATCATTTATAAATAGATAAAATTTGCACAAAAACTACATGTCGGACGATTGTGAATTTATCAGAAGATATTTCACAACGTACTGGAAAAAATGCAAAGACCTGTGCATTTATATACCCGTGAATAAAGATTAGAAAGCAATGCAGGGGAAAAGGGATATGAAATTGCCATTTCATTTGGCAACATTATGGATATTGGATTGGAGCCTCTCTGTTTTGCAATGTGTAACCTTAGGTTGACTTCAATCAATCTGTATAAAATTATTAGACTTTTATAAAATAAAATGAAAACATCCATGCCACACTGGCAACAGTATCATTTGTTTCACGTACTAGGTTCGTTAGGCGTTCTGAAGTGTATGAACGAAAAGTTTACAAATTAATTTTGAGAATAGGGACACAGAGATGCGAATCATGGTGGCAAAGAGAAACATTTCTTCATTGTTTGAATGAATTAATATTATTTTTAATCTAGCATATTTTTAAAAATAGATTTAAAACTTTTTAGATGTCAAAAAGGTACCCTTTTTGAACTTTCTGCAAGGGACTTCGAGAACGAAGGTACACCCATGCCGGTCATCCTTTGAGAGATGTGTGGGATGGTAAGTAATAGAAACTCTCATGCAGTGTATTACCCTGCAAGATTAGCCTTTTACTAGCGGGCAGTTTAGGGCGCCAGGGCGGTATCTATGCTACTAATGGCTCTTATCCTCACAGTACGCGGGCATGCAAGTATACCGTGGGACCTGTAACCGGACACGCCGGAATGCAATGCAGAAAATCTACCATTAAGTTGGGTGGGGCCACCTCGCCAGCTCGAAACTTAACAGCTGTCCAGGTTGGTGGCGGAGCTATTAAAAGCCACTTACGTGTGCCGAGATAAGTCCGTCCTCAATAACCCATGAGTCGGACTCGGTCACGGCGAAGAGAGCCCAACTGGGGGTCACTTGGATTGTTGAAGCCCGGGGGTCATGGACTCCCCAACCCTTCTTAATGCGCATTGGTAGTATCAATGTGACATTGGGCACCCAAAAATTTATAATTCCTTGCCAGGAATTTTACCATAATGTTTCAAAAAGAAACGTCATTATGTTGTCACTACACTTACAACCATAAGTGCACTACACTTACGGGACTTATGACCCTAGCAATTGACGCACCCGGAATCACTAATACAGGCCTGGGCAACTTTAACTCACGTGAGATGTACTTTTATAAATAAAAGCCAAGGTAATCCACCACTCACCATTTGAATGACGTGAATCACAGCGTTGTTTACCAGAGGAAGAATGAACCATAATCTGAGTCTGCAATGGTAAATAGGGCTTCAATATATTCGTATGCTTAGATCTAAAAAGCCGTTTGTAGAATATTAGAACGTTCTTATCGATTGATGATAATCCCTACTGCTTATAACACTTCGTATTTATAACAATATGAATTTTGTAAATTGGCGGAATGTAAATAGCGTATCATTTTATGAATTATAAAAGAAGTCACAAAAACACGCACCGTTCATCTCGTCGATCGCAATGGATTTGTTACCCAGTTGCCGCAACTGAGATTGATTAGTGACTAATTGATTTGATGTTACCGGACTTGCCAACTACTGTCATTAATTCCGTAGGTGTAGTGCATGCTTTATCGTGGGAGGTGGCGGTAATCTTTCCCCGCTGGATGGCGAGGTCCAGCGCCGAAGTACCATTGACTAAAGGTGGTTTTCCCCCTCATCCAGGTATCTCCCACCACCGGGGCACCGCCCCAGCCGGGACAAGCTCTAACCTCCTGATTGGTCTCCCGACAAGTGTGGTAGTGCAGTGCATGTGAAAGTAAGTGTGTGTACGTAAGTGGTTCGAATAGGACAAAGAAGATGCAGGAAAAATCGCGCGTGGTCCGTGGCCCGTTTGATAGGGTACTGCTCCGGCATTCGCCTGGTCTTGATCGAAGAAACCACGGAAAACTGCCGATCAGAGCAACCGGTCGCTAGAATTCCCCTCCAGATAGTGCGTGAATTCGATCTAGCTATACAGTTAGTGTCGAAAATCGTGCCACCGTCGGTATTAGAACCCTAAGACCTCCCGATTAAAGGAGGTCCTGGTCAGGTGCAGCGACATCATTTGAATACCTGTCGGCAAAAACCTTGTAACCCTCACGTTTTCTGGAATGCGGGATTTCCTCACATTAAGGTATTATGTGGTCTGAGTGAGGCATGTAGGAAACTAAGTTGGCAAACATGAACATTAAGCACCTTTTTTTTCTTCTATTTTAATTTCGCTACGAGTCGCACGGGTGCTCAAATGTAATAATGGAGGAGGAAAGTCGTGTGCCGCTAAATTTTCATTTTGAGGGTTACAACGTTTTTACCGGCAGGTATTCAGTTGATGCCCTGACAACCCTTTCCAACGGTGAGTGGCTAGTGGCGCTTACCGGTGAGCGCGATGCCGGCGAGCGAGCCGGCCCTGCTGCGCCGGCCGCGGCCCGCGCCGCGTGCGCCGCCCTGCAGCAACCGCCGCAGCCCCGGCACGTGCGCCAGCGCCAGGTGGAAGCCCGCGCGGAAGCGCGCGTTCATCCAGCAGTAGATGACCGGGTTGTAGCACGAGTGCGACATGGCCAGCCAGTGGAACGCGAAGTACAGGTACGGCAGCGACGGCCACTTGAGCAGGCTGTTGTCGTGGTCCGTCGCGATCTGCGAACACGCGCGCCCACCGCTCAGACCAAGTTTCAACGGGTGACACATATAGGAGTGTATGAATGGATGCATAGGATATACCTATTAATCTTTGTGGTTTGCGAAGGAATCACTGCCGAGGTGGTCATGACCTATGGGGTGGGGCTCCTACCAGCTCAGGCCGACTCGTTTTCCGTTCCATCATGATGTGGACCTCGGGCTCTTATAATCAGTGTTTCTTGCGAGCGAAGCCTGGGGTTTCCTATCAGTTTGCCCAAATGTTAGTAAGTTAGCGAGGATGTAGACAGAGGAACCACGTGATCACGTTCAGGAAGTGCCGCCTTTGCTTTCACTGCTCAGGCGAAGTTAGAACAGGTAACGAGTGTACGAGGTTCCTTCATTGAAAAAGGTAACGAATGCTTTGGTATGTGCTTGTACACCTGTTAACCTCTACGGTTCTCAATGGCACCTCAGCTCAGTTGGTATTTTCTTATGTTCTCTCCGCGACTGGGGCTGGATCGTCCTCGATATGCTGCCGCCATCGTATCTACGAGGTTCCTTCATTCAATCACAAGACGTGATATGTGAGCATTTGGGCTCAGTGAATTCTTGTTATATATCGTGCCAGAAAAGTCTCTCCGCAGTGGCATCTTGCTGGTGAATGCGCTTGCAACAGAAATTATGTTGGTAGTTCGAGCTGCAGCTTGAAAACGTAATGCATACTCACCACGATCGTAATAGATGCTGGAATTGTTGCTCCCTTCACTCGTTTCCCAGTAAACTGATTGTTACCAACAACTGCAGATTTTAATCAGAGGCACTGATTCGCCTCAGTGCGAAGAGACATTCCTGGCTCACTGTATCTTACATGCGAAACTCGCAGAATTGTCGGGTTGATTCGGTATTATCGGAATATGGTGACACCTGCCCGAATGTGGGTAGCCTGTAGGCCTTTCCTGCGCACAGCGGGGCGACGTCGGCCCTATATTACAATTGGTGGGGTGAAAGGCACTTAACAAATGGAGCCGTTCAGGTACACGTCTCATATATCATGCTCCAATGTTTTGTGGGCAGGTGAGGAAAGTCAGAATGAATTTAGGAAGGTAATGCATGATGGGTGGATGGAAAAACAGTTTCTTAAGATAATAATTAACACGAACAAAATTTGAAAATTTTAAGCCTCTTAGCACATTTAGGCCTCTTGGTGTTTGTAGCTGAAATATACGTGATATTAAATCTAATATTTAGCTTAAAACTAAACTTTCCTATTAAAAATTTGAATCGATTCATGCGTATTAGTGACTTAACTAGTCATCTATTAACACACCTTGGAAAAAGAAAAAAGTCGTTTTTAGCTACAAATCCGTAATGTACTTCTGAAAGCGGAGGAATATTACATTAGTTTTCTTCTTAAATCCTGGAATAAAATTGTGGGTTTTGGTTCTTTTACGTACACTGTTAAAAGAAACGTGGACCAGGGCTATCCGCATTATCCGCAGAGGCGTACAGTAGATGAAGAAGATTAGCAGATTTGTTCAGTAGTTACTTCCATTAATACTATTCCAAAATGGAATAGGATATTTCTAAGGATTTGTTCTTCTTCCTTTGTCCTTTGTCTGTTTAGCTCTAACGTGTTATTTTGCAAATTTTATACCATTAACAGACAAATATTCTTCACAAAACATATGCGGATAAGGTTAACGGCTTTCTTACTGTTTGCACGTTACCACCAGTTGGCGCTTTGGAGCGCTCTAGTAGTGTAATTTAGCAACAAACAAGCAGGCAAGAGATAAGAGTGCAAATAGGTGCACCCAGAGAGCTCCAAATGACCCTCCACGCACAAATCAGATAACAGGGAGTGCGTGTGAAGCACAGCGAAATTAATTAGGATATAAATAGATTAATGGATTAAGCAAACATTCACTACACAGTTAAATATATTCAAACTTAATTATTAATATGTAATACGAATACTAAGGTAACATTATCAAATTCAAAACTAACATTTTCGTTAAGTAATTGTAACGAAGACAACGTTGAGCGATTAAATGAGAAATTAAATAATTGCTACTAAAATGCTGTTACTCATCACGTAAAGATAAAAGTGGATATTTTTGACGTCGGCAGTTTATAATCACAATCTGGCACCACTATTCTGAATTTTTTAAATACAATTGTCTTTCCGTTTGATCGTGATTTTGTTTCCGAGATCGCGAAATATTACCCTTGAGAGAAAGCAAAATTCACGAAACTATGTTATACGAAAATATTATTTATATAAAGCTTCTATAAAACAGTTTGTGGAAATTTTCTCATTACATCGGGATTTAAAGTTCCGTGGAAGCAAGTTTGAGAAATCCATAGTTCATCAAAGACGTTCATGTTTACTTCTCACTTCGTTAGCTCCTACTTTGTCCTGTCTCTATCTCCTTTTCCCCCAGCACACTCCTTTCTGGCTAGCACTTTGACGTATTGATTACTTTAAAACTTTCCTTAAGTGCGATCCTGTGGGAACCAACCACGCTCCGATAGACCAAGCATGCTTCTTCACAGACTTTGCAGACCTTCTGAAGCAGCAGTTCCATTCAGAAGTTTAGTTTCTCCACCTCTTCATTCTTCTTCGCTAATTGCAAATTATAATGCCGCGTGTGTGGCTTTTTTGTAGGTAGTAACACTGAAATTCGTATTGAAATTTGTATTAAAATTCGAAGAAATTGTTGAATATAATTTTTTTTCGTTTTGACCGCGATTTTGAAACAGAATAAGATACTATTGCATGAAGCTATTATTCAGACCCAGAGCTTTAGAATTACAAAATCATTACATGATGACAAAATATTTTTTACATATTTTAATAATAATTTCCTGTGCGCTGTTACTATTTACTGTGCGCATTGCTTCCTTATGTCAATCACAAGTTATGAATAATAAAACATACACAATTAATATTATTTTGTAATGCTTCTTTTGTACCTCATAATATGTACGGATTCGGATAATATGTACGGTAATATGTATGGATTCATATACAGAATCCATTGCATTAAAAGAAATTAAAATTTTATTGATGGTTAAATGGCGCTTAATTCCTTTAATATTTTACACAATAAAGCAGTAAATATAAACACTAGACTCATAAGTCTGCTAAAATAAGCAGCCATTCGTCTCATTTCTATATTAATTTTCAATGCGCGCAGAAATTAAAAGAAATTATAGAGCCTCCGACCATGCTAGAGGTGTCTATGGCTTCTTTCGATATCCACAAACTCCAAAAATCTGGAAAGATCCAAAGAACAATTAAAAAGTTTCATTTTTGACTGAAAATGCCAATATTTGATTGTGTTATTCTACCCATACACATACTGCTCGTACCGACTGAATTCTCAGTGCGTCAGTGCGTTACTGCCTACCTACGTTACAGATCAAGCGTCAGTATGTCCCCAAGGAAGAAGCCACTCGCCATTTAATACTTGATGTTCACGTGTTCCAGTTATGAAACATAATTTTTTATGTTCGGGAATGTGAAGAACTGTTGAACTGTGTATTCTTATTTAGTATGCGTATCTTATGCAATTGCAACATTCGTGAAGACTATTTTGTAGATGTATTTAGTATATTGCAGTGTTATATGACAGTATTTAGTGTGTTGTTTTTGAGCAGTGTGCGTGATATTTTTGGGGAACTATTTTATGTGGTTTTCTTCAGAAGCATTTTGATGATGTAGACCACTACTTTAATGCGTATTGCAAAAACAGGAAAATAGGAAGCCGAATTTCACAATGTAATTATTTATGTTAAACCGTTCATATTATACGATCTTCATTTGAAGTGATGAGTCTAGAAAAGAGACAGAATGTGATGAGTCTTAGAAAAGACAGAAGATTAGTGTTTACCTTTTATTAATGAAAACATTTGGTAATACTCAAATAGTAATAATTATGACCTTAGATGAGCTGACATAATTACAACAAACAAACGTAATGTAATTATGACAAAGCCAACAATGTAGTATTATTAAATAAAGAATATTTTTTCTTCTTTCCAAGATTTGTTAATTTCTTTCTTTCCACGTTTGTTAATTTAGTTTCAGGGGCTCCGAGATCGCATACATGTCTTTAGTCCTCACACATTTCAGTAGCTGGCATCATCGGTTCAATAACTCTAATTCAAGATACGTTTCGCTCTCTTGTGATGTAGACTTGTGTTAAATTTTCAGATGGATAAGAGCTTTTAAGGAAACATTTTTCTTATAAAAAGTCGTCTATCTTATAAAGTTTTTGTCGATATTTACAATTCATTTGTCGTCGTTGACTTATAACTAATGCGCATTTTTTATTCCTTCACGAATGACCAAATAAATATCAATTTTTTTATTAGTAGAGAAACTACTGCAATCAATTTCAAACCTTAATTTTCTCAAATTGCCTGAAACAAGCACGCCATCGAAGAAAACCGCCGAAGTGAGGCTATCGTATTCACTTAATTCAGTTTCTCCGCAAAATGGCCGGTGTATTGCTACGCGCGGCGAAAGTGCTCTGTGGTGCATTTGCCGGAGGATCGTCGAGGCCCAGCAGTAGAGGGCTGTATTGCGCCTAGCGAGGGGGGGGGGCTGGAACGCGGAGCGGCGGGGAGGGGAAGATGCGAGGGCGGGAGCGTGGAAGTAGCTGGGCGGGGCGGGGAGGCGAGGGGTGTAGGCGGTGGTGGTCGTGACGGGTGGGACAGAGGCGGAGGGGGCAGTGGTGGAAGCACACGGGGAGCGGAGGGGCAGATGTTGGGTTGATGAGGGACGGAGCGAGGGCGGAATAGGAGCGGGGCTGTGACTGGGCGTATCGGGGAAGATGTGGGGACGGGAGCATGGACGGATCGGGAGCACAATGAAGCAGGGGCGTGAACGGGGCGCCATTGGGGAGGGGAAGGGCAGGGGTAAGGGTGAAACAGGTTGATGAGCGGGCGGGGCGGGGAGCGGAATAGGGATCGGGCGGGGTCCTGTGGGGCGTGGAGGGGGGATACAGGGTCAGGAGCGAGGGCGGGACAGGGAGACGCGAGTACGACGGGGCGGGGAGTGGGCGGGGCACGCATCGGCGGGCGAAGGGCGGGTGCGTCGCAGAATGAGATGGGACGAAGCGGCGAGATGTAGGGGCGTGAGCGGGTTGGAGGCTGGAGGCTGGAGCATGACGGGGCGCAGGAGTGAACGTGGCGCGCGTATGGTGGCGAAGGGCTGGTGCGGAGCGTGTTGTTGAGGGACGGGGGCGGGGACGGAATAAGATGGGACGGGGCTACGGGGGGCGGAGCGGGGAGACTGAGCGCAACAGCCCCGGGGAGCGCGGCCGCGTGCGTCTTTCGCAGGGGAATAAACGCAGACTGCGCGGAATACTAACGAGCGCAGACGCTGCGGCCAAGGCTGCACCCAGTGGCCCACGAAGGTTTAAGCGCCGTGATCAAAAAAGGGAAAGGGCTTAAGGTTGGTAAAGCAGTTTTGGAACTATATAAATACGTATTCGAGACTCGGAGGCGAAGGCTAGGGAAAAATAAGAATTGTAGTAAAGAAATATACAAATTGAGATAAGAAACAATGGTTAGCAACTAAAAGGTTGATATATGAAGAGACAAATTAGTGAATGGAAATATGAAAGGAATGTACTGAATTTGCTTATCACTGAAGTGGCTACTTACCGAGAAGCAAATTGCCAACTACGAAAAAACTAATTGAAACATTTGTCTTGATCAGGTATTTTATTTTATCATGTGTTTTCAATATTCTAAAATAATCATTCAAAATTCGCTCAAGTATATAATATTTTGTTGATGAGAGGCTTTCTAATTCACTGGCGTCATACGTATGCTGGTGATTCCTCCCTTCCGGTCTCTGTTTTTTATCTCAAATACTCGTTTCTATTTGTATCAATTGTACCACCCAGCGGAAATTCGTCAATTAAGATTTTCCCCACTTTATGAATGCCATTCACTGTTCGAGTAAAGGAAGCATTTTTATCAGAATTGAAAAAAAATAGTTACGGTAGATATTGCGGTAATCCATAATGATTAATGCAAAATATCACTGCAAAAATGGATGAAAACCGAGTTTCCGTTCAAAGGAGATTATTTCCTGAACAGTGAACTGTAATGGGAGCAACGGCATTAATGCTAATGACCGTTGTGAAAAGAGTGGATCACCACGTGTTGTTAATGGCATTATTTCAACGTGTACTTTATATATAAATGTTGGTATTGTTGAATTCATCTTTATTGTAAAAATATATTTCGATAAAAGTGTGAAAGTAGGTGTGGTATCTATTTTTACCACACATAATTAGTGTGATAAAATAATCTATTATTTATATAGCTGACAGAATTGCGCTCGAGAAATCTTGTGCTGTTGTGAAGTTGTGTGTGCGATTAAGACGGTCGTGTGACCGTCAGATATCTTTTTATTTATTATAGCACGTGAGCTATTTTAGCTATGCTTAACCTGTATAATTTTTTTTGCACTGAACATATTTGAGATAAATGCGAGTTATTAATCTGTCTTTTTTTGACAATATGTAATATTACTTGAACTCGCGCGAACGTTTTGCACTTTGAAAGTAATTGTTTTCACAGTGAAATTAAATTCTCTATCTGATCTTGAACTGTTTGGGACATTATTTTCAGGCCCGATGTAGAGAATATATAAATATTTTAAAATTGATAAGTGTTTATTTACGAAAAGTAATTATATTCACACCCGTATGACTAAATTGCCCCTAATATCAAATGGAAAATTTAATTTGACCTAGAATTTATCTTTTATGTATTAGTGACTAATGATCGTTCTACACGGTCGTTTTATCTTCCTTTTTCTGTACCGAATATGGACAAGGGACATTAGTTTTTTTGCAGTAATTTCGGTAGCGAAACTGGACGAACGAGAGTCGCATTTTCCACGTTCATTTCGTTTTCTGCACGTAATTGTGTTGAAAATATTTCCACCGGACGCAGCAAAAAGCGCTGAAGATCAAACAGTTGAACGACGCATCTATGGTAACATAATAAGTTATGTTAGACTGGGCACGGAACGAAACGTCATTAATAAAACACAGTACTTGTGACAACCGTTTTACTTCTCATCACAAAATCACTTTAAAATACATTTCAACACATTAGAACGCTCTCCGAACTATACAAAAGAGGCAAATCGCATTACATGGATAGCAACAGCATAAAAGTTTCGGAAAGTGATGTCAGGAGCACAGTAGTCAATGTAATCTGAATAGAATATTGATGCAGTATTTGTTATTACAGATTACATCTTTTCTGGTTCGATACATATCTGTATCGACGAAAAAATGACCATGTAAAACGCTCTCAAGAAACAACTTTTGCCCCGAGTTTTAAGGGTCTAGGACGCACCAAGCTGGAGTTATGTACGATGGAACTGAGTGTTGTAGTGGAACATACGTTGTCGATTGCATGTATGTGCTCAATTTTTCGTTAGTATATTCTACAAAACTATATACTTTTCTCTTAAATCTATTTGATTCACTCCTGGGGAGTAATTGTTACCCACTTGGAAGGAAGTAGCATATTTATGGGGAATTGTTCTCTTGGCGGTTTATAAATCGTACGAAACCATAGTAGTCATATTCAACTCTTATGAATCACTTTTCAGATTATATATCCTTTTTCTTCAAGGCTAACATGAAAATAACAAAAGGAAGAGACGAATCAACTAAACCGGAAGACCCGAAATCACGTTTAAATACAGGTATCATGCAATGTTGCATGGTGCACCAAAGGTAACATCTCTCATAGGCTGAATGGTAATTTTAATTCAGAATGTTTTACTTTCCTGTTTGGAGTGTTGCTTTGAATAAAAATTATTTACTCAACACTTTTACTCTAAACAAATGTAGAAACTTCAAATGTAATCTACGTCCATGAACTAACAAAAATAATTTTTTTTATGACATACATCCCATCAAAGGCTTTTTGAAGTTGCGCTTGTTTACCATTTTAATTAATACCGCGACAAGTTTGCAAGCAAACTTAGGGTTTTAAATTACGTCATTGAATTATGATTCATATTTCATAAGTTTGTATTCAGTGCCGGATAAAATTTGGAACTCACTAAAAGTTTGTATCTTGCCCATTAGAATCATCAATGTTTTCTTTGAAAACGTGGTGCCGAAATACCAGTTGAACATATTTAAAAAAATGTGCAGTTATAAAAATTGTGATCAGAGTGACCTTTTAATGTAAAAACGAAACCTAAAGCTTTTTTGTAAGTATCGGTATTTTTGACAACATTACATGATTTGAAATGATAAGATAATTTTATTACTAACATGTTAAACAAGCCTTTATTGGGCTATGTCGTCTGCAAGACCTTAGGTAATGGTGTAGAAAGATTGTGGGTGGCAAGAGAAAAAATTATATTGTTTGATTTCCTTAAATTACTCGTAATTTAGAGGCAATTTTTACTCTTAATACATTTTTTATTAAACCAAATTTATCAATATATCTGCATAAAAATGCATTCTTACCCTTATTACGGTATCAGTTCATATTTTTAAATAGTGACGAAAGCTGCCATCTACAACAATAAGTCATCGCGAATGGAACTATACGCTAGAATTACTGTAAGTGCTCTACCCATATCGAAACCAGTTCCTCAGTCCAATTTCTTCCACGTTCGGATGGTGCCAAACCAATAAACTTTAGTGTGACGTGTGTGACGCATTGCAGACTAAATGATTGCACAGTTACATTTTACTCACTGCTTTTTAACAACTATAAATCGCCGGGGAAGAGAACTAGCCGCTCATTAGCTGAGTTGTCTCAAGGAATCAACTGATATCACAGCAGTGCCTCTTAGCGGAATTTCATAGAACTCGAGTCCCGACGATGGCTGTAATTTTCACACAAGCTAGATAGCTAAATCGAGTTGCGCTGTCTGGAGGAGACTTCTAGCGGCCGGCTGCTTTGATAAGTAGTTTGGCGTGGTTTCTTCGATTAACACAAGGCGAATGCCGAAGCAGTACTCTAGCAAGCAGGCCACGAACCGCGCGATCTTTCCTTCCCCTTCCTTGTCCTAACCTCTCTCCTTACTTATATGAATTTACACTGGCATGCAATACACTACAACATATATCACAAAACTAGTCGGAAGCTTAGTGCTTGTCACGGCTGAGGCGGTGCCTCGCTGGTAGAGGATACTTTGATGGAGAATGCAAGCTTACTTCATAAGCACCCGTGTTGGAGAATACTTTGTAAACACGCGTGTAGGCCGGCGTCAGAATTCCTCATTCAGCAAAACACCGCTACCCCCATGATAAAAACATGCATGGGACTAAGGACCGTAACCGTTGATGTGCACGGAAACATGAAATAATCCACTTGTCGCTCATGTTTTGAACACTAGAAGTTTAGTGGTTTCAATAAGAAGTTGTCTCATCAAAAGTAAAATGGTATTAGTTTATTTCAATATTGGTAATAAAGAAGAGTTAAAAGTGCGTTACTTCATCCACATTGATTGATTATTTCTTGTTTCCAGACACGTTAAGTGCTATGGTCATTAGTTCCGTAAGTATAGTGTATCGTTTACCACAGGTATTCACGGTGTTACTTCCTAGCTGGATGGTGAAATCTGGCTCCGCCCTGTACGTCGCACAGTGTGTAATTTTGGCCATCTACGGGGCAGAAAGTCTAATAGCAAAAATTAAAGAATTGAACACGATTAAATCAGTTTATAATTTACTAAATTATTCAAAAAGCTAAAATATTACAAATTTTATACAATACAACTCGCTAGAACAACATTTTAAGTACTTGAAATACGTTAAAATAGAATAAAATTGCACGTTGATTTTACAGAACAAACAATAGAGAAATAATGATGTGTGTGTGTGTATATATATATACACACACTATATATACACATAATTTTGACACAGTATTGCAATTTTTACCATAAAAAATGAAATCATAAAATCATACATTAGACAATATATACGAAAATACGAGAGAAGTATACAAGAAACATGTGCTGAAACACGAACCGCACACATGAAAATAATGAACTTATTCAGAATCACTGATGGTATCAGAAGAATCTCCTTGATCATCTGTATCTGCTGGTGATTGATCAATTTGTAGAAAATCAAAACCTATTCATTAATATTATTCTTTCTGTGTTTTGGAGGAACCCGTAAACTAGCTGTACATGGATCAGACGTAATAAGAAATCTGTTCAGCATATTGTGTAATAGTGTCGATTCTGGAGGTCTTTTGTAAACGCAAATTTTATTAATCTGCAGAATTTAGTGGAAAAGGGAAAGGATTTTTCCAAATAACGTATTTTGAATTGTCCGAATCGCAGTGCATATCCAAAGGAACAGAAATTCCAAAAAAAAAAAAAAAACCTTCGTCACTGAAATGTTGCTGAGGAAACCTCTTTTTGTATCGATTCTGTCCCATACCATCACAGCCCCATTTCATGATAATGCTAATATTACATTTTTTGTCAATCGCAATTTCTCAAACACCTCTCGGGTTTGACGAAATCGATGAATTGTTCGGTCAATAAGTGACTGCACAGGTATTTCTGCTGAGATTTGTGTAATCAGCAGCTTGTGTATAGCGTTTTGGATTCTTTCACTTTATAATGTGGGCACAATTTACAATTTAATATTTTTGCTTGCTGACGTAGAAGTTGATACTGGCGACTAGACATATAGACATGCACCATTCACGTCAGCGCCTGTTCGGTTATAGCTCTGATTTCTGAAACAAGGACAATCGAGCCTTCTTAATAACAGTTTCTCGATTTGGTGATGCAGTGGATAATTGTTACTATTGCTGCCGAATCCCTTTTCCTTTCTTTCCTGAACTACATGCCTACGGCCATTCTTGGCACTTCGCTGCTTGAATGTAGGTGGTGTTTAACTTTCTGCCTCTTAGTTCTCGGAGCACAATCAACAAAATGGCCGGCCAATTACAGTATGGGAAGTTTCTGCTAATTCTGGAAATGTGGGCATTGTCGGAAATATTTTCAAATATTATTTCCTCATCGAGACAAGAAGAATTGAAACGAATAAAACGTCCTTTATACCTCCCTATTTTCTCCTACGTAATACTAAGTGTTTGGCAAAATTTCTTTACTTTGTGTTTTTACACACTGTAAAGCACTCTCCAAATTTGTTGCATTTTTCATTTCTTGCAAAGTATGTGCGAATAAAGCATCTGTCTTTGCATTTTTATGTTTTGTAACCCATATTTCGAAGAGTGCCCTCCGGAAAAACGAATGCAACATTCTGTAAATAATGGAAAAAATAATACATTCGCAACAATTCGCAACATTTTTTTAAATGTTTGGCTTCCCAAAAGTACCTGCTTGAATACCAATTTGGTCCCAAAGTGGTTCTCCAGGGTTCTCTAAACTAAAACCCTCGATTAATTTTTGGAATTGTGTTTCCTGTAAGATTAAGAGTACGTACTTTTCAAGAGGTCCTTACAAGTTGTTGGAAAATGGATTTCAAAAACCAAAGGTACCAATGGAAAGAAAAAACTATACAGATTGAATTTTTGAAATAGCTGGGACTTTGAATATCATCAGACACACGCACAGGACAAGCGAAAACGCTGCACTGAAATGATTGAATCCAAGCGGTGCCGCCACGGACGAGTTGATACATGTTCAGATAAGCATTTCCTGTACCTCGGAGAATTTCTAGTGAAATCTATACCGTTGCCATGTGGTCTGAACATCCTTCTACTGAAATAAATAACAAATTACACGTTCTGGTCAAGTTGAAAATTTGACTTTCTGCCCCGTAGATGGCCAAAATTACACACTGTGCGTCGGTTTGTGGGGAATTTCTCCCTTCCAATGTCTCCCCTCGCGGACAACCGCCTCAGCCAAAACAAGCTCAAATGGTGTTCCGAAATGTGTGATTGGGTAGTGCGTGTACGTATAAGTGTGTGTAAGGGATGTCGATAGGACAGGAAAGCGGAAGAAAAGATCGTGCACCGTCCGTGGTCCATTTGTTATGGTGCTGCTCCGGCATTCGCCTGGAACTGATAGGATAAATAACAGAAAACTGCAGATTAGAGCAGTCGGCCATTAGAATTCTCCTCCAGACAGCGGCTGAATTCAATCTATCTTTCTAGCTAGTGGCGAAAATTCGACACCGTGAGGACTCGAACGCTACAACCTCCCGGTCAGAGGCACTGCATTGACGTCAATTGATACCCTTGAACCGCTTCAGACGATACTTCAGCCAGAATAAAATGACCGAAGTTGTACTTTCCAGGATGGGTGATATTAATTTTTATTCTAAACATACCTGATGAATGTGGACTGATAATAGGTGCGCATTGGAATAGGTATCATGTGTCCTTATTATGCCTTTTGATGAGAACTTTCCCAGTCGCATGCTTGAAGAATTAATTAGATTCCAGGTATACAGCGTATTTTATTATTGTTTTAAAAATATAATAGCTTATATAATATATTAATTTACTTGGGCATTACTTGTAATAAAGAAGAATTAAAAACGAACCACGTCTGCTAGAATGGATTTCATGTTTTACTTTGCATGTTGGATGATACAGTATTTGTTCTAAGCTTATTGGAGGGTTTGATCTGATTTTAGGTATGTGGGTTCGCTTTGGAACGGGTATTCGTAACATTACCCCCAAGCATAGTATAATGCGTGAGCACAGTTCCAAGAGAGTGTTTGGGAGGTTTGTTTCAACGGTAGATGCACAGATTTTTATGGTCAAAAATAAATTGAAGTAGTTTATTTCATTGTTCATTTGTTGTAAAGAATAATTTCAGAAAAATATACAAGTCTCAAATTGTAATTTCCACGTGAGATTTTAATTTTCCTTCTGAGCACATTGGCTGAGTGTGCACTGATGAAAGCGAGGTAAGGACACATTGAAATATCCGTACATTACCCTAGATGGCGTTCAATGAGATGAGTGAGACAAACCATAGCGCGAGTTTGGGCGAATTGGTTCGATGTTAAGTCCACAGCATATTTTGCCACTGTTTAAAAAATGAAATATCATAAATTTATTTCCGTTATATTTGCAATGAAGGACAATAAATATTGTGTCACCTCTTCTAGAATAAAGAAATTTAGGACTCTTAAAATGTTCTTTCCACGTTGGATAATATTGATTGATTATTTCGCGTTTCGGGCACGTCAACTGCTATGGCCACTAGTGGTACCGTAAGTGTAATGCAAGCTTTTATCATGGGAAGTGGCGCTGTTCTTTCCCCGGATGGTTCATTCCGCTGGATGGTGAGACTTGCACGTCGACTACATGTCAGCGTATGTCGGCTCCAGATACGTCCTGTCACTGAGACACCGTCTATCCTGGACAAGTTCTAAACTTCCGACTGGTCTCCCGACATGTAGGGTAGTGTAGTGCATACATGTGTTAACTAACAGAGGTTAGGACAAGGAAGAGATTGGAGAAATTGCTCGCAGTCTAAGGCGCTTTTCCGACATTCGTCTGTTGTTGATCGGAGAAAACGCGGAAATCTACCGATGAGAGCAGCCGACTGCTAGAATTGTCCCCCAAACAGCGGCTGAGTTCACCCTAGCTATACTGCGGTTTTTATAACTTTGCCCCTCGAGACCCGTCTTCAGGGTATATGTCACGATATTTCGGGACGTTTTCAGACATGCCGCCAGATATCGCATGATCGTGACCGTGGTCACGCAGTGCTTGCGACATGTCACTGAAATATTGTGCGACACGTGTGTTTTACATTTATGGGTTAGGTTACAAATCTTGATAAAAGATTTACAAAACATGTAATCAAACTTTAGAGACATGGAGAAAGAAGCGAAATGCCGTGTGATATCCCATCGTGGCCATAGGGACTTGAGGGGGAGAGTTAGAAAAAACGCAGTATAATGTCGAAAATCCTCCCACTATCGGAACTCGACCCCTAGGACCTCCCGGCAAGAGGCACTACGTGGATAATATTGATTTTCCTTCTAAGCATAATGGCTGAGCACGGACTGATGAGTGGGCGGTGGGTGAACATTGATAAGAATATTCGAAACAATCCACCGGATATCATTTGCCGAGCAAGTAGCTTGGCTTGCTTGGGAGCATTATGGCCCACAGTGCAGTGGAGAGGTGGAGAGCGGGAGAGCTTGGGGACGTGGCGCGCGGAGGCGGCAGCCGCTGGCGCGGTGATACGGCGAAGACCTGCAACTGCGCCGCCGAGGCGAAGACGAAGACGAGGGCGAGAGCGGGCCGCGGGGCCTCCTTTGTGGCTCCGCCGCTTTGCGCCAACCCGCATCCGGATCCGGCGGCGGAGATGTCGCGGGTTCATTGAGTAGGCGAGCGAACGAGGGTAAGGCTGATCCCAGGGAAAGGTTGGAGTGGAAGAGGCTCAGCGGGAATGATCGGATCCTAGGATTTTTCTATATTTTTTTAAAAAACTGTTCAACATTTTAAAAACCAAATCATTATTTATTGAACATTGCCTTTTAAACGATCAAATTTTAAAATTGATTTGGAGGAACCTGTCAACATATTGACAGGTTTGTTTGAGAACAGTATTGGAATTACCCAAGTCAAACGATGACATTTTATTAATAACAAGGAGTAATATTGCAAATATGGCGTTTCGAGAATATTTTTTGGTAAAATATTGGGGGGGGGGCATGCGTGATTCGTGGATGAACTTCCTATGATTACAATCGTATTAGCACATTAACTATTACTGATTGCCTTATTTACTAGACTTTATACTTTATTCTAACGTTCCTGGCTTATCTGTACTTTCCACTTGAATTTTACTTCAATCACGCAAAAGCCGCTTGCCCTGTATGTGATCGATGCGTCGTTCGTGCCATAGTGCTACTTTTTCCTCTTTGCGATTAGATTTGTAAGTGGAAACTGGTTTTCCTGCTCAACAAGGTGGTGTCGTTTCTTGGAAAGTGATAGAGGAACATATGAGGAAATAGTGCAATCCAAAGAGAATGAAGAAAATGAACTCGCATCGGAAAGCGTTTTAATCTGAAGTGTGTGCAAGCATCTAATAAAGTACGTCAGTGTATGGTGGGATTAGATCATGTTATCAACTGGATATTAGGAAATAACAAGTAATATAATATTGGTTTTGTTGAAAAGTTTGCATCACTTTATAATTTAATTTACAGTTTGCATTTCTATTTCTAGTACAGACCGAAGTTCAAATGTTGGAATTTGGAAGTTTATGGACTTCAATTTAAATTTATGTTGTTGTTTCCCTTAAGAAAATTAAGTATTTTACTGCAAATTATTGTACTTACTTATTTTAAGTGTGAGTAGAAATTCAGAATGATATCAAGGAATATTTTTTTAATTTATTCGGTTACGAATTCTTCTAATTTTAGAACTGCGAATGCGGGTAGCTTTTGATAATCTAATGAGTTCAGTTACTATTAAACTTGGACTTATATCGGTGATAATTTGAAACAATATGAGCCATATTTTTGTTTTCAGCTGAAAAACTAAGTCGCGAGTTCAAGCTCTTAGAGATTAAATTTAACTCTTTCGCATATATTCTTCATTAATTGCTGAAAAAATGTTTTATTTTATTTCATTGTTGGCAAATTTTAAAATGGGTGAAACATTTGTCGAGTTAGTTTAGATAAGTGAACTTCTCTTTTAGGTAGCTAAACTGCTTTGGTAATGCTGGAGGGAAAATTACAATGTAGTGATGACAAATGAAATAAATAAAGGCATAGAGATAAATTTTAAATTCATGGCTCTCTCATTGTTCATATAAAAGTTATCTATGTAAGTAACCAGATAAATGGTGATACAATCACATTAAGATTTCAGGTTTCATTAGTTCTGTCACAAAAACATTTTCGTTAAAATGGACTGAGGCATGATTTCATTTTCTGAACTGAAGCAACATCCATTTCTAAATTACACGTCACTGAAACACTGTGCGACACGTATGTTTTACGTTTACGGGTTAGGATACAAATATTAATAAAAGATTTACAAAGCATGTAAACAAACTTCAGGAATTTTAGAATAATTATATTTGAAGGAATGCATAAGGAATAATGGTAACTGCTTCACACACGAGAATAGGTTTATCAGAGTTGCAAAAATGCAACCTTCCGTTTTTAGGCGGCCATTTTATCATTTGTAAAGTGATCGTAGAGACTCATACAGATGTGTACTATTTATGAAAGTATAAGGACGTGCTTTAGGCCTAAGGCAAGACTTTATGACTTCAAGATACGTTACGTGACCGTTTAGGGTATAACGTCAGAAACTTACGCATGGCGCTAACACGCCTACTAACTACATAAGAACTACTGAAGGATACAGTAAGGATCATCTTACAGAAAAAAATCTCAAGCCGAAAATTACAGAAGGACAAAAAGGTATTCCAGGAGCAACATTTACAAAATTCTGTCAGAAGAAGACAATGTCAATTTCAGTTTCAGTATTGATAATTTGTCATTTCTACTTTCTCCCCTTACTACGCACGTAGTAAAGAAAAATATTGTGGTCGTGGGGTGGACACTGGCCATTTTTCAAAAGAAATACATTCTCGGGCTCTGGTAACGAAAAATTAGATAAATTGTATTCCGATAAGTAGTAAATTACTTCTTCTAACATCTTATATAGTCAGAATCCTCATTTTGTGGGTACTGATACCGAAAAATTGATTGACGGCAAAACTGACAGGCTGGCTGTCCGTCCGTTCGTCTCTGGTAAACGCTCCCGCCTAAACTGTTCAGATGATTTTCACCAAAGTTGATATTCTCCGATCGATATTAACGAATTTGAGGACCTGAGAGTTTGAAATGGATATTTTAATTTTGGGGGCACATTTGCAATCTTTTTTAATCAAAGATGGCTCCAAAACTTTTTATACATTTTTTCTTGGATACCGTAAAGTTTAAACATGTCGCATGCCTCACTTTCAAATCGAATATTTGAATTTAAGAAAATTGCTTAAGTTCAACACTTTTCGACTTATTCCTACAACTAAAATATTGAAGATAGAGATTTTCTGTTCCTCAAAGACAGATCTTGAAATAAGGTCATGTACCAAATTTCGAAAATGTGAGTGGTTTTCAGTAATTTGGTGCAATTTTAAGATAATTTTTAAACAATTATTTTCACAAAAATCGCTTCAAATGTTTTCTTTAAATTTTCTCTCGTATCTATCAAAGGGTGGTATTAATGTGGTGCTAGTTCTATTTACACAGAACTCTCTGCAATTTCAAAATTTGCAAAAATTAATATTGCAAACGTACAATATTGACGATGTATTTCCTAAAACTCGTTACTTTTCTGAAATAGATCCTTTTTAATCTATCAAAAAAGATTCAGAAATATGTAAAAAATTTGAAATTATAGAGAATAATTCAAATATACAAAGAGATATACTTTGAGTATGTACAGTTATTCACCCCGTAGGAAATTAGGAACAATACCTCATTAGAATCCAACAACTTCCAGCTGCTCAACCTCCTAGGCTTATTAAACTGAAAAGGTATTTCAGAAAATATAAAAACTGTCGCTGAATACAAAAAATATAATTAGAGATGAATTTTATTTGACTGAAAACGGCGACAAATAAATCTCTTCTGAGAATTTTCCGGAGCCACTTGTTGGTATTCGTTAGAGAGATATCTCTAATAATTATCCTAGAAACTAAACGAAACATGACAATGTGATCTAAAATCCAATAGTTAAATTTAATAGAGTTTAGTAACTACTGCGATACCTTTTGATATCTCTCATGGCATTGCATATATTCAAATTTTTTAAACGATTACCTGAATTACACTATTAGTATATGCTTTATATTCGGAGCTTTAACTTTTGAATTACTTTGGTATTATGAATAGTGTATTCTTCGTTGGACGTGAAAATATTTCTATTTATATCTGCGCGCAGATAATATTTTTATCTACGTCCAGAACAAGAGTGAACGTAGCTATTGTACGAGCGTAATGATTGTTTCATGAATGTAAAACATTGGTATATGAATATACCGTATATAATAAATGAAGTGTCTTATTTGTCATTCACAATCATTTTTTAGTTGTTGTGTTCTGTATCACATTACCTGAAAATTTGATTTCTTTCCTTTATATTGTCACGAATCTGATTCATATTGACACCAATATTTTTAATAACTCTGACCTAATGCAAGTGAATTTTATTTTGTCGTGAAATTTCTGTAGCAATAGACTAGTGGTGCTACAGAATGGCACAGACTTTCCCGTATTAGTTTTCTATTTTCTTGGGTCTTCGCTAGCTATTCGGAATTGCCACATACTCTTTCTTGCCAGCTACCATCCATCATCCCCAAAAGTACTTTTTTTTGTCATTTTCTTAATTTTTCAGTTTCCTATTGGTAGAACAGAAACATTAATTTTAGAATATTAAAGAACACAAAAACCTAGCCGTAAATGGCAATTTTCTTTTAAAAATTATGTGCCGTTTAAGAGAAAATGGCGTTTTAGCACTACTAAAAATGCGAAATTTGAAGCTCATTTTCATAGAAAAGTTTTGAGTTTTCAAAATACTTATTGGAAGTTATTTGAAGCACCTACTCACAAATATAATAATCTTTACAAATTGCGGATAATGTGCATATTAAAGATGTGAGAGATCTTTCAAAAAATTTACATTTATATAATTTTTGAAAAAAACAAAAAAACTCAAAATAAAGTTAACGTCATTATAAAGAGTGTAATTATCACTATCTGTTACAAAATTAAAAAAAAAAATTTGCAGCCATATATGAGAAAATGGCGTTTGAGCATTTCTGAAAATGCCGAAATATGAGCTACTTTTCTCAGAAAACGGTAGTGTTTGCGAGAAACTTTACTTGACATTATTTAAAGAATATATACTCGTAAATATAATAATGTGAAAAAATCGCCGATAATGTGAATATTAACGACGTGAGGGACAAGGAAAAAAATTTACGTTTTTGTAATTTTTGAAAAAACCCAACCGATAGACCAAAATGGATTTTATGTCATTGATAGAGTACATTTACTACTGTCCATACCAAAAGTTTAAAGAAAAAATTTGGAGCCGTTTTTGAGAAAATATAGCTTTTGTAATTTTTTAAAATTGCACATATTGCACGCAATATTGCACGAAAACGACCAAAATTTTGAAAAACATTTACATGACCTTTATTAAAGAACTCAATATGCAGAACAAATTGTATTTGAAGAAAAAATCTCTATCTTCAATTTTGTAGTTGGTGTAAGACGCCGAAAAAAAATTCAAACTTTCAAAATTTTCGAAAATTCAGAGCTGTACGTGAAAATCGGACCTATGCCATATTAAAAAGTGTATTTTCCTCTATTCATACAAGAAATTTAAAGAAAAAATTTAGAACTGTTTTTGAGAAAATTTTGAACATCCCCGGGGGGCTTCATATAAAGTACCCTGAAATTTTGAAGGATCTTTTTCAAAACCTCAAAGCTTCGACTAGAATCAGATCAACCGGGGAATATCCATTTTGGAAGAAATCGTACGTATGATTTAGGCGCTAGCAGTGTTCACAGACGGACAGACGGACAGACGGACGGACGGACAGACGGACGTTTTCCTTTCAAGTGGGTTTTTGGTATCAAGGACCTAGAAAACAGGGTTTCTGGCTACACCACGTGTTAGGGGATATTTTTTCCTTAATTTAGCAACTGATTTTATCCACTTGTTCGTTTTCACGGCCCGGAAATGAATTTTTTTCCGCCGAAAATGGGACATTTTTTCGCGCAGCATTACATAACTTTCCCTATACTACGTATATCACTCCGTGTATACGTACGTATACGGAAAAGTAAAAATAATCATGTGAAAACGCACCATTTCTCACTAATTACTGTTTCATTTCAGTGTATTAATCTGTGTGTTTACTCAGAAATAAAATGCGAAAATCTTTAATGGTCTACTTATCACTTTTGTTAAAACTTAAATTTATTATTAATTCTGCAATTAAGAGTTGTAATTTGATTCCATAATATCTTAACCCTACGTTTACTAAACGTACATTGACTTAAACTACATTACTCTACAAAAGAACAATTAATTAAAAATAATTAACAATAAATAATTAACTTTTCATCAGTAATGCTGCATAGAGGAAATACGTTCTCCTCGGTAAGCAACTCTTCATCAGTGAAGTGTTGCCCCTGCTAGTGCTTTTACTCTCTAAAAATCGTATTTCCGTTGGACAGGAGTCAGGAACTGCGCGTTCGGGATGTTGTGCAAACTGACCTCCTACTTAAAATCCTTGAAAAGCCTGTTGTCATGAGATTCGTGCTAATGTGTATGTATTCGTGATTTGCCATGCCACCTGTGTTCTGATGCGGATCTCTTTTAGACGGCGCGGCGGGAGAAATTAACTTCTCTTGTCGAGTTGACATTCCGTGAGCGATGTTCACTGACCCGTTAAAGATAATTCAAAAATTTCAACGCAAAGAAACGACTTTGTATCGATTTACACTTTTTCTTCAATCGTCTAGTCTCGTTACTTGGAACTTAGAATCTTCAAATGAATATCGTTACCGAAGGATCGTCACGGTATATGCGGGCACTCAATCACCTACGTCCCCTCGCAAAAATAATGCAGCGTTAATTGTTGTGGTACATAGCGCGTACATGTATTTCATCATTAGGTTTTACCTAAAGATATGTAAAATGCACACATGAGTATCCAACACTTAGTTCTGCGAAAATATACTGTCTCAAACATTTGTTATCAACATTATTTTCTGTTTCGTTAGGTAAAATTATACCTTTCGATGAATGACAATTTCCTAACTTTTGTGAAACCAGCTATACTTAATTTCTTTTTGAAAGAAATTAACATTTCAGACCAGTTTTTCAAATTCCATTTCGGGTATTCATCTTGTAAAAATATATTTTGTTTGCTGCTGGTGTAAATGAATGCATTGTAAAAGGCGTACCAAGAAATAAATGATCAGAAATAAACTTCTTATAATATGTTGAAAACGCGGTTATTAAAACATTAACCATTTTAAATTTGAGATTTAGTACTGTACTCACCACAAGAACGTTGTATGGCAACCAGCAAACGGTGAACACGATGACAACAGTTACCATCATTTTAATCATCTGGAACAGAAAAAGATCGGTTTAACAAAGGAGAATCACTTACGATTATCTTACTATTTATAAGATTAAAGAATAAAACATTACATTATTTTGGAAATTAATTTAATTTTCTGTATTTTGCTTGAAATGCAAACTGAAAGGTATGTAACTCTATTGCGTGGGATCTGCATTTTCTCAACAAATAAACAATATTGTTTTCATTGATGTCATTCCGTCAGTTCAAGGTCATGGTGGAAGGGTGTACTGCATTGATAGGAAAATGAATTAACGAAACAACGTCATGGGCGTATTTCAAAAACATTTTGTGACAGGCTCGTTGAAAAGTGTAGGTAATGCAATAAAATGAAACGAATTTGAACAAAATTCTTTGACAAAATGAAAAATATGTTTTGTGAGGTTCAGTGATTTATTCTACCTGAAAATGGAATGAAGCACAATCGTGAAAAAGTTATGTGGGAGTAATTTTAGGACAATATTACGCGATCCCTTTGATTGTAATGCACATATACGTTTGATTAGTTTTCACTTATAAATATGCAGAAATTAATTTATTTGATTCAGTGTAATTTATTTCGATTTACATTAGCCACTTATCGATGTTTTTCAGCTCACTGAATATAGCACCAAAAATGAAACATTTTTACTTTCTCACAATTCGTAAGAAGAGAAAGTACTGTAATCGTGCGCCGGGAAACGGCGAGATTTTGACAAAAAAAACTTTTATTGTCGGGCCCTGGTAACGAAAATTTGGATAAATCTTGTTCCTATATTTAGTAAATTACTTTCTTTAACATCTTGTTTAGTGAGAAACAATATTTTGTTGATGCTCAAAAATAAATTGACGGCTAAATGCTTGTCTGCGGTCAACGCTAACCACTAAACCGGTGAGCTGATTTTCTTCAAAATTAATATTCTTCGAACGATTTAAGGAATTAGAGGTCCCGCGAGTTTGAATAGGATATTTTGATTTTTGGGAGTACTTTACACGAAGCCTCTATTACATTTCCAAACTTTTCTCAAAATAGCTCCACATTTTTGTTTAAACCTTGTCCTCGGATAGTGTAAAGGACTATTACTAAAGAATGGCACAGGGATCATTTTCGTTGATAGTAACTTTTAGAAAATTGCAAAAGTTAATTTTTTTGGGGCGTCTTCCTGCGACTAGAGTATTGAAGATTGAGATTTTCCTTTAATACGAATAAAATGTTGATGAAAAGCAGATCTTGAAATAAGATTACTTACAATTTTTCCAAATTTCGCAATTTTACGTAAAATTTAAGCAATTTTTAAATATTTTTTTCTCAAAAAAGGCTACAAATGTTTACTTTCCCGTTTACATACGTATATACGGAGTAATATATGTAATATAGAGAAAAGTATGTAATACTGCGCGATAAAACGGCGATTTTCGCAGAAATAAATTCATTGCCGTGCCCTGATAACAAAATATTGGATAAATCCAGTTGCTACATTAAGGAAAAAATCCCCTAACACGTGGTGTAGCCAGAATTCCTGTTTTGTAACTCCATAACGAAAAACCAGTTGAAAGCAAAACGTCCCTCCGTCCGTCTGTGAACACTACTAGCGCCTAAACCACTCGTAGGAATTTTACCAAATTGAGGAAACTCATGTCGATCTGCCTCTAGTCGGAGCTTTGTTATTTTGGAAATCTTTCTTATAAATTTGGGGGTACTTTACGTGAAGCCCCCCGGACATTTTCAAAATATTATCAAAAACGGCTCCAAATTTTTTCTTTAAATTTATTGTAAGAATAGAGTAAATTACACTTTTTAAGGTGGCATAGGTCCGATTTTCACGGTTAACTCTAAATTTTGGAATATTGCTTAAGTTTCAATTTTTTCGGAGTCATCCTACAATTGAAAAATTGAAGATAAAGATTTTCCTTCAAATAAAATGTGTTGTCCAAAGTGAGTCCTTTCATTAAGGTCATGTACATTTTTTTTTGAAACTTTTAGTAGTTTTCGCGCAATATTGCGTGCAAATGTGCAATTTAAAATAATACAAAAACAAGATTTTCTCAAAAACTGCACCAAATCTCTTCTTTCAAATTTTGGAAGGGATAGTGCTAAATGTACTCTGTGAGATGACATAAACGGTATATTGCTGTATTCTTTTGCTTTTCCAAAAATTACAAAATATAATTTTTTTGACTTGTATCTTACGTCATTAATATTTACATTAACGGCGATATTTGTTGCAGCTGTTTGTATTGCTGAGTGCATGTGCTTTAAATAATTTCGTACAAAGTTACTCGAAAACTCAACCGTTTTCTATGAAAACTAGCTCAAAATTCCGCATTGTCAGAAACGCTCAAACACCATTTTCTCATAAATGGCTGCAAATATTTTCTTCAAATTTTTGGAACGGATAGTGCTAATTGCACTCTATAATATGAAGTAAAGTTTATTTTGAGGTATTTTCCGTTTTTTTTTCCAAAATTACACAAATATAATTTTTTTTAAAGATCTTTCACATCTTTATTATGCACATTGCCAGCAATCTGTAAATATTATTATATTTGTGAGAGCAGGTGCTTCAAATGAATTCAAATGAAGTTTTTTGAAAACTCAAAACTGTTCTGTGAAAAAGAGCTTCAAATTTCGCATTTTCAGTAGCGCTTAAACGCCATTTTCTTAAAAATGGCTATAAATTTTTAAAAGAAAATTACCAATTAGGACGAGATTTTATTATTTAATACTCTAAATTAATATTTCTTTTCTACCATTAGGAAACCGAAAATTTAAGAAAATGTCAAAAAAATGTAGTGTGGGCGACGATAAATGGCAGCTGGCAACAGTGTGTGACAAGTATGAATAGCTAGCCGAGACCCAAGGAAATTGAAAACTAATACGTGAAAGTCTGTGCCATTCTGTAGCACCACTAGTTTCTTTAAATTTCTTGTACAAATTGAAATTCTCTGTTAGCTTTAAATTTGTGGATATAGACTGCTCAACCAACTTACGCATTGTGTATTACGAAATCTTGCCATTGATATCGTTAATGTGGATTTCACGTATATTTCAAGAGTGTCCATATTCGCAAACATATCATAACGCCACGTATTTTTATCGGAACAAAAAACGGCGCGCACGCACCAGACTGGACGCTTTTAGCAGACCTCGGTAGCGTGCGTCATGGCCCATCCCGCAACACACAAAATGAGTGAACCCGAGAATATTCCACTCCAGGGGGAGGTACGACAGGAAAAAAGAATATTACAAACAGTTCGGATGCTATCGCGAAAGAGCTGTCGAAACCTTCTGCGTGCACAGAGAAATGAACACCGCCCACGCACTGGCTCTACCTGCCTCGCAACTGTCACCTGGACTTCTCCCGTCGTGACGGCTTCTGTGGCGTAGTGACTACGATGGCGGCCACGAACTGCAAGGTCTGCATGTTCGCATCTTACATGATGTTTACTTTGGAGTTATGACATGGTGGAACTTATCCAAACAACCATGCATGTCATTGACCGAGAGCTCCTTGAGACACCCGACGGTGGAGAATTTTTGATAGTCATAGCTGGGTAAAAATTCAACCGGCTATGATGAACTGCATATCTGGATTAAATTCAGTCATTGTCTGGGGGAGAATTCTAGGAGCCGCCTGTTTTGACAGGTAATTTTGTTTTCACATTGTTGTCGTCTTATCTCCCCTACAAACACACACTCACACAGCCACCTTGTGGGGAGGAACACAGCACCTTGAGGGGTATAACATGCGCTACTAATGACCACAGTAGTTGACGCGCTTGCAAACACCAAATACTCACTAATCCCAATCATCACGTTGAATCATGCAGTAATATCCTTATTCTTTCCCAAATCTCTCTCAGCCCCAAACTTTGTGTGACTGCCTGCGTGCCAGAGAGAGTAACTTTACAATGGGCTTACTGGTCACTACGTTAGCATCACCTCGTTGCCAATAAAGCTCCATACCCATACCAAGCTTAATGCGCTGCCATGGGCATTCGAGCAGTGGCAAGAGGCAGTTTTCGACCGCAATGATCTTATAAGCAACTGCCACTGGACAATATGGTCAAGATCTGAAAGGGTGTAAAAAGGAAATGGAATAATATAAATGAGGGCAGGGAGCGTCAGTTCATTATCGAAAGGTTAAAGGAGAACATTAATATTCTGATAATGATGTCGCCAACGCTGATGTCCCTTTGCTTCAGCGACTCGCCCCACATTAGTAATGAAGACTCTACTCCAGACCTGCCCAATGAAATGGGATTTAGGGCTTTGATGCCCGCAAAATGTCTGGGACATCGACATGGCCACTTGCCCCTTACTCCTCCCTTCCCCCTATATCTGTCCACCATGCCGCATGGAAATTGTATTGGTATGGTTTCTATTGCGATTCTAGGAGCGTTTCCTGTGCGTTTCCGAGATGAAGCGGAAAGACTTGAAAATTCTGCAAATGACAACAGGACAAAAAGAAGAAAATCTTTGTTGATCTGAAACATGAATCCTTTCGATTACATTATACGGTAATTAGGAATACGAACCCTGGTAGAAATTAAATATTCTTTGTCTGGAAGGCTGAGAGAATAGTTTAACAAAATAATCACGTTAGATGGACGCTGGCAGCAACCATGTGTGCTACGTAGCCTTCCCAGACCTGATGAAGTAATATGAGTGGCGTTGATGGCAACTCATGTACCCGCAGCAGTCAAGGTCGGTGTCCACAGGGCCACAGTTTCAGGAAAACGTGCTGATTCCACGCTACCACATGCCCATCTGACAGCAGCTCCGCGTGGTTCCTGCTGTATTGTTCTCACGATATTTACGATATTCCTGTGTACACTCTTCGACCGATCACATTTTGAGCAAGACACTCGAGAAGGGACAGGCTGCGCATGCGCAATAGAGTCATCCACACATACTCCCGCTCTTCACCACATATCGGGTAGCTCAATGCAAGCTGGGGGTTGTAATAGTTCAGAAGTTTGTTGTGTCAACGTTAGTAATTGGTTTCAATGTCTTTTTACCCGAAATGTAAACATAACTCTTTTGGCCCGAGATTGACTGTCCAAAAGCTAGGAAGTCGATGTTTTTGAGACGGCATTCAATGTAGCCTGCGCATCTTCTGAGGCTTCAGCGGAGTGCATAGATCCCGTGTGCGAACTTAACTCGAAAGCCTAAGTGCTACTTCACAATTGATCTTGTTGCTTCTCTTTGCATTGCATGGGAATTTGCGATTTCGTTATTTGTCCTCTCAGCCTTGTCTATGTATAAGTCTCCTTGTCTATGTATATGTCGCGCCGCATTCTTTCTGCGTAGCGTAGCGTTGTCACTACCTCTTCGCGCGGCGGCGTCAGACATTCGTTGTCATCACGCCGAAATCCGTTAGTCTTTCACGGTGTCACCGGGGCAATACACTCCCACGCTCAACTCTCCATTTATCTCTTTACTCTTGTGACATTTCCACCTGGGTCAAAAGAGACCTCACGCAGTTCCCGCGCTGTCCCCGCGCTGCCCCCTCGCCACCCACGCGTCTCCCCCGCACCGCCCCGCGCCCCCGCGCCGCCCCCGCGCATTCCTATACTGCAAGCTGCTTTCTCGGATTAATGTTGGAATGTTTCATTTTCATACATATTCTCTGTTGTATGATGGAACATGTTAATACTGATAATTCATTATTATTCAAGCAAATATTGATGGTTAATTAATTCAATAAGATGTTCATTGTTAGTGTGTGATTCATATACAGTAATTAATCTGTATTATTTTTTTAGGTGTTACATCTGCTACCTGTTCCAAAATTTCTCATTGATCTTTTGATAATTTGCCTTTCGTGGCATTTAGTTTCTGGTTGATAATGTCTATTGAACAAATTAAAAATTTAGATAATTTAGAAACAGTCGGAAATACTTGAAATCTACATTCTTTGATGATGGAAAATAAACATGGATTAAATATGTTTTGTAGAAAAATGACTTTTGATTGTGATGAAAATGATTTTCATTGTAAAATATTTTAATTAAACAACTAAACTGAGCAGTAAGAATTTAAATTTATGAATGGTGTGCAATTGACATTTGAAAGCACACCCGAAATGCACATAATTCGATTATATCTGACATGTACGCAAAACAGCTAATTCATTGACTTTTTTACCATTATTATAATCTATTATCTGTGATAACTGTGACGGTGTTTTCCTTTTAAAAGGAATTTTATCATTTTAAACTGAAAATTTTGTCAATGAAATTCTTGGTTGTGATTGAAACGTATCCCACTCTTATTTTGACTTAATTGCATAAAAGCATTTTTAGATTTTTTGTTTATATTTGATGAGACACACTTGCAATACAGACAGAATCAATAAGAGAAAAGTGTAATTCTATTCTCGAGTGAAAAGGAAACACCGAAAATTAATTAAGAAATGTAAAAACAAAAAATTGATACTGAAAATTTAAAGCTCGAAATAATAAGAGACAGACATCCAGAATGCAACAGATACTGTTGTGATGTGATAAAAAAGAATATGAAGCGGAAAAATAATAAGTAGATGGGAAGAAAAGAAGAAAGATTGCAAAGAAACCGATTGTGTAAATTAAGAGATGATTAAAATGGAGATGATTGGAATTAAAAAGTACGGCAATGAAGAAATAATTACGTAGAACCACACCCGAAGGATGATATTGAGGGTGAATGATAATTAAATTGAAGCAGGATGACGTCCATGAACGGGCCACACTTAAAAGAAGTACGAAAAACAATCCTTTATTTCTGCTAAAACTGAGGTATGCGTACACATGAGTGTATCTGATAACCTTGCACGAGGCATGTGGACAATTCCCATCGAAAAATTTGAAAAAATATATCTTCAGCTACAACGCCCGAGCGTACTCTAGTCGTGTTGGTGTTCTTCGTTATTGGATTGCCTGTACCTAAAATGTGTCTTCTTGAACAATACAATCTTTCTGAATTATGCTCGATGATAAAAGTATGTTGCAGCATAGCAAGTGAAGCGGGTTGTACATGCACCTGCTTATTACCCAATATTACAATCTTGAAACTTGAATTTTGTCTTCTTAAATCTGTTCGATGCAGACTTAGAGAGTAAGTGCTTATTCAACAGTAGCGCGCTTAAAAAGTTTTTTGTGTATTTCTTATGAATTGAATGAAAAAAAAAATCGTTTTTAGCGCGTTGTAGAGGGAATTTCTCCAATAAAACAAAAAAAAGCCATACAAATTTAACTAGATAGTGTTTTAAGCCTGTCACTCAAAACATATGTACTGCCGGGTTCATTAAACTTTGAGAAATGCTTAAAGAGGAACAATTTAAAAAAATAGAGAATGTATGGCCTATAGCTTTGCTCGTGCCTTCGGTGTGAGGTCATTGCGGGCTAGTGCCGTTTAGCGCGCGGAGCAGCGCAGCGGCGATGATACGCATATATGTCTCTACCGTGCCGTTGGGCCAAGTCAGTAGTCGCCAAACGTATGAAGCTTCAATGCATATGTATCGTTGTAGAATCGTACTGTGCGCAACTAAAAGAAACAAGGGCAGAAATAAGACCTTACATCAAACTATCCACATTAGCAATTGTCTAATGTTGATTGATTCCGAGCGCGTCATCTGCATTCCTGTCCCGTACGTGTAGTGTATGTTTTCATGGCCGGAAGTAGCGGTCCCCCGCTGGATGGCGAGATCTTCCCCCGCTGGATGGCGAGATCCTGCGCCGATCTATGACGGAAGGCGGGGATTTTCCTCAAGCAGGTATCTCCCACCAGTGTCGCACCGCCCCAGCCGTGACAAGCTCTAAGTTCCCAACTGGTCTTCAGACACGTGTGGTAGTGTAATGCGTGTGAGCGTAAGTGTTGAAAGCAAAGGGAGATGAGAAGACAAGCAAGAGGAACAAAAGAACGCGCGCGGTCCGTGGCTATTACTGCTCCGGCATTCACCAGATGTTGATCGAAGAAACTACTGAAGTGTGTGGATCAGAGCAGCAGTGTCCCACTAGAAGTCTCCTCCAGACAGCGGCTAAATTCGATCAAGCTATTTAGACAGTCTGAAAAATCCCGGGAATGTCGGGACTCCAACCCTGGGACCTCCAGGTCAGAGTCACTGCAGTGACATCGGTAGATGCCCTGACCCATCTTTGCCGGTAACTGTGTAATAAAAACAGACAAAAGACAACGACTCAAGTTCACAGGATAACAACGAAACTAACAATGAAAGTGGTGCGGGAGTTTGCATGCAGTTATTTTCATGAGTCGTCTATCTGAGTTCAACTTCCATGCTAGATAACCTGAGTGATACCGCAATTTACCGAAAATTTCCCTGCAAGCTACTGCCAGCTCGCGATCAACAGATTGGCGATCTGAGGGCCAAGCGGCCGTTAGGGGAACGCGCGTCGAGCGGACGTGTGTTAATCGGATCGCGCGGCGAGAAAAGGGAGGCGAGGGGTGACGCCGCGCAGCAGGGCTTAGGGTGGGAGCCACTTCCATTCGCCCAAATTGAAGAGAAAGAGTAGGAAGCACCGTATTTTCTTTCAATTCAAATAGAAAAAGTACATATGCAAGCTAAATAAATACGTTTTTCATTAACCTTTTTCATGGTTCCGTTGTATCAATTTTACTCATTGTAAGTTTATTTTCTGTATAACCCTGAACTTGAGATATTTATGGGAGAAGGTCAAATTACCAGAGAAGAAGGCAGAAATGATGATAATGGCAAACATGGAGCAAGGTTATTTAGACAAAAATTCAGCGTGGATATCTGGCAGTCACTCAGTTTATTTGTCATAAATTGTTCGAATTGCCCCAATCCCACTAGTAGCAATAATTCCGTTTGACATGTAGAATGATCCACCTTACCTGCGTTTATAAGGCAAAAGCGGGAAATAATATTTTTTACACATTGTCATTTTCAATAATTGCAAATGACCTAATTTAAATTCTGTTTCACTTTATTTATCAGGAAATTCCTGAACTGCATTACATACTTCACTCTAGATTTTAAATAATTACCATTCGTAATTTTCTGGCATCAGGCTTTATACAAAGATGTTTACGTGCGATTGTATCTCTTGAGCCATTTGCGTCTGGTGTCCGCAGAGGGAAGCGCCATCGGTGACGGTGGTTTGCGTCTGCCTGAGGGCGGAGTGAGGCGGAGAGAACGATGAGAGCGACGGAGGCAATGGAGGTTGCAAGTGGGCGGGCGGCCTCGTATCTGTCGTCCGGCGTCTATTTCCAAGCCCCATTTGTTCGAAACGGCGCCTGAGGCTGCATTAGAGAACAGTGGCATTCGGATGGCCCCGCCCCTCGCCCGCCCCCCTGTGCGCGCGCACCGAAATATCGCCCAGCGGTCTCAGTAGGGGCGACCGCTCTCTCCGCCACTCAAAGCTCACTTCGGCCACTCATGTAATCGTGCCTGTGGATGTATACATTACGATAAAAATAACAAGCCTGTGTGGTTCTAAATATTGAATGTATCACGACTGCATCCATATGGTTCCTCAACTTATGCATTTTCGATGTTACAAATGGTATTTGACTTACTATTTAAACTGGGAAAAATTCTGCATTTTAAACTGTATTATTGAGTGATTATTGTTCAAAAATATTTAATGATTGAAGAATGATGAAAAACCCGAAGAGGGCAGATGGCACGTATTCACGAATATAATTTATACTATTGATTTATAGTAACGAGAGTAATTCACCTATGTATGATTAACTACAATATATACATCTATAAATAACATTAAAATACATTTCAAATACAGCTTAAATTCAAAAAGTAGCTTAACCTCTCCGATTACATCGCAAAAAAGGAAGAACCGTAGAAAATGTACAACAGAAAAATACTACATATTATCTCTATGGAAAGCAGAAAATCCCAAAAATATTGTTATTCTCATTGATATTATTTTTCAAAACTGATGAAATGAGCGAGATTTCCAAATTCTGGAACAATACAATCACAATTATTTGTGATCATAGAGCTTAATATTTTTCTGAAAATATAAATGTAATATATATGAGTCTGCCAGTTTTTACCTAGATCTGAATATGTATGTTATCCTCCTACCCATCTATGTAGTATGTAGTGGACGTTATCCTCCTATCCATCTTAATTTAAAAATAGAAATGCATCACCTGTAATTACAACCACTGAAACGTTTTCGTAAAATGTTGCATGTTACAGACAATTGCGGAACATTCTACACACTCTCCAACCTTGAAATTTAAAAATAGTCAATTTTAACTTAAAACTCTATTTTCGTTTTGACAGCTATAACCTCATGATGCAAGGATATCCTTGAATTGTAATGTAATTGTGTCGTAGTAATTTTTGATAATGACATAATGAACAAATAATGACAGATAAGTGTTCATTCTATTTATTTTACGATTTTAATTAGTGGCTAAATCAAGTGAATAGTAGCAAGCGATAACACATCTGGGGCCCACTACCTTTAATTTCAAGCAAAATCCACGAAATTTGGTTTAGTGGAAAGGTCAAATTACCGCCTATTCGAAACTTCTCACTGGTTTCAGTGGGAAGATTATTTACAATAAAAACATAAAGTCGGTTAGTCACAAAACCTATGGCTCCATCCTCCCCCCAAAAATATGTTTTCAACATTGATCAATATGTTAAAATTCAGCCAATGAGAACGACGCCTTTGATGATTAATAAAACAGCCTTTTAGTCTAAATAAGGCAAAAACAAAAGACTGTATTATTTCACGGTGCAAAAAAATATCGCAACTGTACACCCTTCTTTTCAATTTGCACAGAAATTGTTTTACAAAATTCTGAAAGGATGGCAGAATAGACGCTTACAAGCCCTGAGGTTTTGAAGTGTGAGTAACTACTGGAGGTGTAACATTTCCTCCTCGGAGTCGCTGCAACCCCCTTCCCCAACCCCTCTCAGCGCCTCGTGGGCGCCCGCCCCCGCGTTGAACGCGCTATCGATTTCCTGCTAATGACGTGGCGACCGCGCGAGTGTATTAAATTATGACTTTACTTTTTCCCGCCTCGCGGCTGTCGGCCGTCACGGCAGGGGGTGCCTCCGTATCGGCACCGCCCCTTCCCCCGCCCCCCCATCCTCCCGAAAGCCCCGCTCCCGCCTGTTCTCCCGTCCCCGTCGCAATAATTGGCTCACGGACGCAATCCCCGAACGCCGAGCGCCGCGCTTTGGAAGCACGTACACGAGCAGTGCGGGCCGTCGCCGCTGGAGCTTTCTTCTCTTGCTTAACGCTGCGGCGGGCGCATGAAAACATCTTTTCATTCGTTGTGCGGATCGCAATTTCGTCTGATGACGTCTTTTGTAACGGATGGAGAGAGGATCTGGATGTTTTTTAATCCTGCTTAATTCATTCGTTCGTGGTAAATGTGTATTGAAGCCTGTCGCTCCAAGTTGCTAAATTACGTTGTAATTCAATTAAAAGAACTTACTGATATTTGCGCATTCGGTGCACTATAATGAGTGAAGACTGCGATGGTAACATGAAAATGTTTTTTCATTCGCTGGCGTATCGCCATTTCATCTGATGACATCTTTTGTAGCGAACGAAGAGAGTATTTCGGATCCCGTTTAACCAATTCGTTTGTTGTAAATATGTGTTGAAGCCTGTCGCTCCAAGTTGCTAAATTACGTAGTAATTCAATTAAAACCACTTACTAAAATTAGCATATGGTGTACTGTCGCTCCAAGTTGCTAAATTACGTTGTAATTCAATTAAAATAACTTACTAAAATTAGCATATGATGCCCTATACGGTGCTCTGAAATGGGTGGAGACTGCTGTGGTAACATGAAAATGTTTTTTCACTCGTTGTTCGGATCGCTACTTCATCTGATGACATCGTTTGTAACGGACGGAGAGATATATCTGATCTGTATATATCTGGCCCCGCTAACCCATTTGTTCCTTGTCAATGTGTGTTGAAGCTTATCGCTACAAGTTGCTAAATGACGTTGTAGTTCAATTAAAATAACATACAGAAATTACTATATGATGTATATACAGGCTATAATGAGGTCTCATGGAAAAGTTTTTTCAATGGTTGTGCAGATCGCTATTTGATCTGATTATGTCATTTATAACAGTTTCAGAGAGTATCTGGATCATTCTGCTCTCGGTTACCCCATTCGTGCGCTGTAAATGTCCGCTGAAGCCTGTTGCTCCTAGTTGTTAAATTACGTTGTAATTCAATTAAAATAACGAACAGCAATTAGCGTATGATGTGGGTATACGGTGGGCTATAATGGGTTAACCCTGTAGAGGTTGCATGCAAAACTCTTTTCATTCTTTGTCCGGATCTTTATTTGATCCCGCTACAACGAGATAATAAAGGTATGATTGCAGTCTGTTGATTAGGAGGGTCAAGAAATCACAAATACACATGTGTTAAGATGACTGTTCAGGTTGATTTGGACTTAGACCAATAAAATTCTGAACACTAACTGAAAGCTTTTAATTCATATAAAGGCGTACGAGTATGACACAGATAATAAGCCTTCATTGTTTTTACTTCACAATTGTCAAAATAATGTTCATAAAAAGGATCCCTCCAAAAATAACATAAGTATTTGTGTTCTAAATGTTGCCGACATTGATACAGGTGGTGTTTGAATTATACGACGGGGAAACATTTCTCAATTGATTTCTATGTGCCACGTCTGCTTGCGTTCACTAATACGGGAGACATTTATTCAAGAAAACCTATTCTTGTGTTTCTCTTATTTCTTCGATTTGTAAGGACAGCTGCCACATTCTGGCTCCAAGCTAATATTCATCTAATTATTAATTAAGGTATTCCAGATAATGATAAATTCATATCGCCCTTTCGGACACTATCGACGGTATTACTTGCATGTGAATTTCCTTTTTCTTTATACTGCATTCAATTGTATTAGATCCCTTTAATGTGAAATGTATAAATATTTTTTGTTATGTTATTGAAAGGTCTCTTATTGAAACACGCTGCATATTTATTCTTACGTTGGAAAATATAGTTTTAATATTCATTAAATACTATTTTACTTAATTCAACACCACCATTTTTAAATTACGCATTTTCGGACTTTGCAAATCGTAAGATTTTGGTTCCAACGAAAGACACTGCTATAAATTTACAATATTAAAATTCGTACACAATTATTCCAAACAATCTATAAATAGAATGAACATAAATTATTTTTTATTGCGTCTTTTTGGCGAAACTATTTTGCATATAATAAAGGAAGTATTGTTACCTTTACTTATTTAATTTTGTCTTTAAATATCGTTCGCTTTAACTTAGAAAATTATTTACGTGGTTTTCAGTTCTTCACGCGAATTGCGTATATTGCTCTCTCGCATATTTACAAACACAAATGTGATACCCACATTCATAAGACATACGTAGATCTCTCCTTCGCCCCCTTCTTTCCCTCTCTACCCTTTCTCTCTCTCAGTCTCTTTCACATACATACAAATGATCGTTTGTTCAAGGAATAACAGTAATGAGTGCTTGATAAACTTATTTTAGGCTGTTTGTATATTGCCTTTGGGACAGAGACTACTGCACCAATTTCAATAAAAACTAACGGAAGTTGAGACTTCAGATATTGCCAATGTTTGGGAACATTTTACTTTGCAACGTTTGGAATTGCGCTCAAAAATCAACACTTACCATGTGCAAATAAAAGGTCAAATTGATTCGTTTACCTTCACGATTAGAGCAAACGTAAAAACAATCCATGTTCCGTTTTAAATGAATAAAAATATCCCAAAGCTTGATAACAACCATTCTCTTTACAAAAAAAAAAGAAATCAAAAGAAATTCCACGTACCACTACATATATCAACTTCCAAAATATCGTTTATGCAAACATAAAGCTTCGGGATACTACTGTTTTTTTTGTCAAAATAATAGTATAATTAATTACGTAATTCTTGTCACTTTTCTGACTCGTTTTACCTAAGCTGACGTCTATATAATTCATGTATTTACTGACGATCTTAATTTTGCAATAAGTTATTATTATATTTCATCTTATAAGTCTTCCAGAGCTTGATCTCTTTTTAGACAATCGATGACAATGCAGCTTCGTCAGGAAATACTGTTCCCCTCCTACAATTTATACACCACACTGTTGATATAACGGTGCGTCGTTGATGCAAATTTCCTACATTCTAGCTTCTTTGCCATTTATATGACTTACAATAGACATGTAATTACACATTTACTTTCCTATTATTATATTATTCCGAAAAATGTAACTCCAGCCAGAATGTAATTATTCCCTCATGAGTACTATGTAATAACTTATCATAATGCTCTCATAATAATTCTGAATTAAGATCATAAGCTCTTATCATCTCCCAATTTCATTATATCTACTTTTAAATTAATACTCCACGTTTTTAATTATTTCTATTGGAACATTTCCGTTATATTCAACGCTACCATTGTTTTTGTGCATTATATCACACAGCATTCATGCACTATTCGTTGTACAGACTTGTTATTCATTGATTCTTACAAGATACTCCCTTCCCAAGTAACTTTTCTACGTAATATCGTGTACTGACTTATTTTTCATGATTTCATACATATAACTTATCTTTCATGATTGCATACATATTTCCCTATACAAAACTGTGATATCATCGGAGTACCTAGTGGTAAACTAGAGAAGAGTAATTTCGTAATGCAAAGAATGTATTAATTTGTTCTTTTTCTGATTGTAGAATAAATGTTGAAAAAATAAAACTCAAATAATTTCGACCTCGGCTCCCCACATTCTACATTCTGGTGGAGTTCTTTTCCTACCCATTCAGGTTATTTATTTTCTACACATTTTTTTGCCGAGCTGGCAGAATATTCTCCTTCGTGACCAGAGTATTCGGACATCCACTTTCGCGTCCGTTCATTTGCCCTCTTTCTCACAAGCGACCCACACTTGCCCTCTCTGCGATCCGCCAGCACAGTGAGTCCAGCGCCGAAATCGCGTTGGAGCCACAGGAAAACGGTAATCCAATGATGATCGCGGTGTGCGTGACTGAGTGACTATTCATTGAATCCAATCGCGAACTAATAATTAGTATTTGGGCAAAAGGGTATATGTGAGAAAAAATGAGTATTAAGTTAAGTGTAATAATTTTTCTTTTATTTCAAAACTATTTACTTTAATTGTTTCAAAGTAACTTTAAATTAACTTAATACTATTTACCTATGTATATTTTTGTATCTGAAAATTAATTATTCAACAATATCTACACTAAATGCATTTTTTTTTGCTTATACCCTTTTGCCCAAACACGAGCATAATTAGGTCATTAGTCACGTAAGTTAGAGCAAGTTACGCAGGGAGGTGACAGTGCTCCTCCCTCTTCGAATGTGAGATCTGGCACCGACCTTCACGGCTTGCGGGTTTAACTCTTTCAGGTACCTCCCAGAATGGCTCCGCATCAGCCAGCACAAGCTTTAACTTTCCGAATGGATTCCCGTCATGTGAGGTAGTGTTGAGCTTAGGTGCCCTGCCCGGGGAGCAATATTCCTGATAGAACAAGTAATAGTATGGAGTAGTAGCCCACGCAGAGTATACGATGTGCGATAGTGCAGTGTACGTAAGCAGGTGTAAAAGGATAGGACGAGGGTGAGGAAGGAAAAATCGTGCGCGGTTCGAGGTCCGTTTGTTAGGATACTGCTCCGGCATTCACCTGGTATTGATCGGAGAAACCACGGGGAACTACTGATATTTAGTTAGGGTTGAAAATTCTCCACAGTTGGCAACTCGAAACTAAGGACCTCTCGAAAACTGATGCTGCAGAGGCAACTGTGTAGTCTCCGCTCTCGCAGCAAGTCGAAGGTCTACTTTGCCTCTTGTTCACCTCCCTCTTTATCCCTCCCGAACTTTAGCCCCGCCCCGCTCTGCCTATTCGTCCCGCCCACGCCAGTCCCCCGCGGCGAGTCGAGCCCCGAAATCGTGTTAGAGCCAACAGTAAATTGGTAATCCCGCGATGATCGCGGTTCGCGTGCGACGCGACGCCGCCTGCCCCCGCCCCCGCGGTCGACCCGCCGCCGCCGCCGCCACCTGCGCCCGCCCATAACTCTTTTGTTACGTAAGCGAATCGCGTGCCCCGCGCGCTGAAAGGCGGGCCGACCGGGCGGTGGGCGGTTGGGCGGCGGGGCGGGCAGATGGAGCCGAGAGACCTTTCTGGGTTGACGCCAGAGGGCGGGCTGATCTGGAGGTGACACGGTGAGGAAGGGGAGGCGAGTCGAAAGAGCAGCTGATAAACGGGAGTGATGAAGCGCACGTAATAACACATTCGTTACCAATTCGTGTGTTCTAGGTGACCCTGGTTTCGTGAGACGTGTTCTAGAGTTTTGGGGAGATAGCTTACTCCCCCAGTCATTTTACTTCAAGATTAAGAGCTCGTTTGCATGATTGTAGCCATAGAAACAACTTTTTTTCACTTGCTATAAACGGAACGTTTTTACTTTCCCCGTTTACGTACGTATATACGGAGTAATATACGTAGTATAGGGAAAGTTATGTAATGCTGCGCAAACAAATGGTGAATTTTCCTCAGAAAAAAATTTGTTGCCTGGCCCTGATAACGAAAAATGGATAAATCCACTTGCTAAATTAAGAAAAAAATCCCCTAACACGTGGTGTATTCAGAATCCCTGTTTTGTAAGTCCTTGATACCAAAAAACCAATTGAAAGTAAAACGTCCGTCTGTCCGTCCATCTGTCCGATGTATGTGAACAATACCAGCGCATGAACTATTCATATGATCTTTTCCAAATGGAAGAAACCCCTGTCCATCTGGCCTGAGTCAAAGGTCTGAGATTTTGAAAAACATTCATTAATTTTTGGGGGTACTTTACATGAAGCCTCGGACATTTTCAAAATTTTCTGAAAACGGCTCCAAATGTTTTCTTCAAATTTCTGAAAAACCATTAAAAAAATTGAGGTATTGATTGATTGATGTTTCCGGGCCTTTCAAATGCTAAAGGTCATTATTCCCGTTAGTGTAGTGAATATTTATTTTCGGAGCTTGCGGTGCTCCTCACGCACTAATTGGTGAGTTCTTGCGCTAATCTTCAAGACGGCTTGAGGGGGATTTCTCTCTCCATTGGGGCACCATCCGTGATAAGCTCTAAGCTTCCGATCGGTCTTCCGACATGTGTGATAGTTTACGGCATGTAAGGCGTGTTCATGTGTGTGTGTTGTGTGCGCGCGCGTGGACAGGATAAAACAGAGAAAGGAAAGATCGCGCGCGGTCCGTTGCCCGTACGTTAGCATACTACCTCGGCATTTACCTGGTATTGATGGAAGAAACTGATCATAGCAGCCGGCCGCTAGAATTTTCCTTCAAATAATGGATGAATTAGACTCAGCTATCTAGCTACTGTCGACCATCCGCCAGTGTCGGAACTCGAACCCGGTCAAAGACACTGCAGAGTCAGTGGCAACGCTAGCTTTAAGATAAACTCAGAAGAGATTCATAAGTAAAAATGGAAAATCTAATGTTAATAATGAAAACCAAATTATTTAACAACGGTAATGATAGACGATGAAAGAAGCCCTTTTCAATCTGTCTTATAGATTTATAAAAGTGTTTTAAAAATCAGTTTGTTTATTATTATCTTGAGATTCAGAAGTAAAAAATCATAATTTATTTTTCCAATTTTTAATAATTTATATAACATTTCCTGAAGATTATTTTTAGACCACATTTTATCAGTGGTTGCAAGTACAAAAAACCTTTGCCCAATTGGGAATAGAATGACTCATTTACGCATAAAGAAGTCTTCTATTTCGTCGATACGAGTCAATTGGGGAGCAATGAAGTGACGGCAGATTACATTTGAATAGGAAATGACACGTGCATGCTGGAATTTGGTGCCGCACCCCTCGCAAGCTTATATCACTGTGAGTAGTTCTGCGTATTTGGATAGCTCCAGTATTACACTAATCACTCGTAACCAACAACTAGTATATACGTAAATCTGATGTAACTTACAAATGAACAACAATATTCTCAATATTCTCATTCACGAGTCCTGAAAAAGAGGAACTTTTCTGCCAGTCATAATTTCAACTTACACTAGAGATAAATATCAATAAAACATGCAAACCATGTTAATCTGGGTATCCTTGAGAGATCGAAGGAAGCACTGTGCAATCCTACTGGAGAAACCCGCGGTCTATCGTACAGTATCACATACACAATGTTTCTGAATAAATGTTACAGACTTGAGGACATCTAAAGAGTTAAAAAAATATGCAATTTCCAATGAGCTTGTAGTGGAAAATTTTATACAACGGAGTGACAAATATGAAATTTGTCACAGCGAGATAAGCAATCCCGAATGCACGACTATTCGGGAAGTTCATGAAATGCCCTTTAATGCGCCCGAATATAACATGCCGAACACCTGTGCATGAAATATTCTTTGACAATTAAGAGCAAATGCCTCGTGTAATTACGCAATAATAAATTTCGCACTACATGTTGATTGGCAAAAAGTGATCAAAAAGTGATCTCTCTACGTATCCTAGAAGTTTGTAACTTTCATTCTGAAACATTTTGCGAAAGGAAATCGCTTTCATTCACGCACTTCAATTTTTTTTGATTTATATATACACGATCGTAAATTTTATAATTTATAACTATGAATCTAACCAGTGAAAATTTTAGTTTAGTCAATCGCATCTCAGATCATTGAGATAAGCATTTGCTGAAGAACTTAAAAAAAAATTCAAGAGATGAAACAAATTAAACCAGCTGGTAAAAAGATAATATTTAAAAGGACATTTAACATTTATTTTTGGGTTTGCCTGTTTGTGCAATATCTTTCTTATGTAAGATGGTCTGTGACCATGCCTGTTGCGTTCTAAAATAAATGATTGAAAATATTAAATAATCAAATGATCTTTCGCTCCATCCCAGCTTGATATTCAGGATTCTTATTAGTCCTACATTATACAAAATCATTCGTTTGTAGTTTCATTTGAAAAGAGAATATAAAAAAGCGAATATAAAACATGAATACGTGCATGTACCAAAAAGATCTTTACACATTGTGGACATAATAAGGATAGAATGGTGATGTGTGTTGCCTAAATATGCCTGTTTTTAAATAATGTTTTCCAAGAAAACAAGTAAATATTTACATATGCGGTGTTCATTCATATCTGGAGAATATGCTGTTTTTGAAAATAAAACAATTCAATATTGGTTAAGGGAGCACAAGAGAAAACAATTACAGAGATTCAATATTGGTTATGAGAGCACGCAGCGCAATTCCTATATTGAAAAATGTCTATCTTTCGTTGATACCGCTGCTCACATTTAGTTTCAGTTATTATTTTCTTCATGATGATTATTCTTTTCTAGGATATTCTGCTGTAACTTGAAACAGAAGCATTACTCCAAAAAATATTGTTTTGAATAATGAGGGTTGCTGCAATGTAAAAACATCCCATAGGTAGAAAATACTCAGACTTTTCCGTACATTATTTACTTTGAAAAGGCGAAATGTCTGCAGTGTTTTGGTGCGGAATGTCATATTTCCAGCTCTAGCAAAGGCACTATTAATTAATCTGTCGCAAGAGCGAGTCGGTGACGCAGTACGAAGATACAGTATTTTATCTATTTAATCTTTTGAATTCACTTATAATATCCATGATCGTATACATCCAATTACTGTGTGATTGAACAAAGATAATACGATATGAACTCTTGTGATAAATCAGTTACTTCAGTGCGAACAAAATATAGAAATGTTACTATGAGATCCAAATGAACTTTTATTTTTTTTCATAGCACTAGAATAATCAGAACTGTTGAAGCAGACTACAAGACATTGCTGCTATCAAAACTATCAACTCTCCGCAAAGGAATACTGTAAGCTATCTTTTTATGAAAATAATACAGTATTTCTTTATTCCTATTTCGACAAAAACCAGTTACCTGCCACCCCCTAATAGACGATATCATGAGCCATAGTCTCGTGAAACATTTTTGTGATACTTAAAGCACTAATTAAAATTGGGCTAACGTACGGCGTGCGGGAATTATGTAGCGGTATTGTTGACGTAATTACAAGGAGAAATAAAAGAAGTAAACTCCGTCAACTTAATAGATTTATTGAGAGAGAGAAGGCTTTCGACGGCTTTGTCGTCATCATCAGTCTACAAATATATATAAAAAAATTAAATATAAATAAAATACCAAGTAAATACAAAATGAGACGTACAGACTAATAGTGTGTACTGTATTCGGACAACTACATACAGACGACGGAATACTGTACACGGACTATTACTATATAGAGTAATACTTAACGCATCCAAAGAAACCCAAAGCGAAGACCCAAAGCCAAGGGACAAAATTTAACGGTTACAGTCGGTTACGGTTTTAATGGTGGTTACAGTCGGTTACGGTTTCAATGGTTCACTATTAAGAACAATCGAAAACAAAACGTGTAGCTAAAGATGGCGTACGCTTTTTCCCAGCAATAGTGTTTCATGCTTATGTAATTTTCCCTAGAAGAGGTTGGTATTATGAAATGTATTACACGACACTCTGTCGTTAACGCAAACAACAGAATTGGTTGGTTATATCATGTTTCCAGCCTAACAATGATAATAAGTGCTCCAGAATTCTCATATTTGGGTCACCAGAATGTCAATCTTCCGCAAAGCACCAAAGGAAGATAGACAAACCAATACGAAATAAGCCTTGGGCGGCAACAAAATCCGCTTCCCTTTGCACAAAACTAACACACCCCGCTAGCTGGCTGTGGAGATATTTATAATATGATTTTATGCACATACCTCTTAATTTAATTTCAACGACATTAATTGACCCGAATATCTTTAAACTGTGGGCAAACAAATATGTTTTAGACTTACAAAAAATTGCTTAAAGAGCTTTTAAAAATTGTTTTACACTTTTGTGCATCACACATCATGTGCTTTCGATATCTCTAATTGATAATATGGACTCATAGTCAATAAATTTGTTTATACTGCACAAATCGTATCAATGAATGATAAAATATATTCCTGGATTTCCTGCAATGAGGGGTCAGACAAATGTGTCGTTTTTCGTGATGTGCTTTCATGCATGTGACAGGTTGCAGTATTACTACAGTGTGCTGATGTCCTTGTGTGAATTGGGTTTTGATTAGTTGTATGCTTGAATTCACATTGTGACACATCACCCATTTGAATTTAATTAGATGATCAGAGTTTATAGTGATAATGAAAATAATATCTGCTGTAGAATTGTGTGGCATTCGTGTCATGTTGTATGAAGATACCGGGAAAATCAGCGTGACTGCTTCCAGAGGAAGTACTTCCTTGTATTTTCAGTAAAAAGCCCGTGTGTGGAACAGCTAGGTAGATTATGTACGCCAGTTCTCTCAATTATTGTTACATCACTTTATGAGAATAATAGTGCTCTTTGTACATTTTGTGTACGTAATTCGAAATTTGTATATACTAACGCAGAATATACTGCACTTGCCTCTCATTTTTATTTTTTCCTTATTTCAGTTAAATTCATATTTTTGTTAAAGATGAATTACGTTTACATGATACGAATTGCGCAATTCTTGTTAAGTTGGCCCTAAAATCAATGTATCTGTTTCAACTTCGCAAAGCCTTGAGTTCGTCCAGAAGGTTCGGTGAATATCAGTTTTTGAGTAAACCAAAGGCCGAGACGCTTAGTGCCTACAGCACTAGCGTAGAGCACACACGGTCGGAGAGACGGTTGTTTTCATGTAAATTAATTCTTTGATATCAAGGACCTACAAGAGGTAGATTCCGACTACCGAACTTGCAAGAGGAAGTAATTTCCTACACAAAGAAACAAGATGTGTCTATTTTTACTTTCCCGTATACGTACGTATATTCGGAGTAATATAGTAGTATAGGAAAAGTTATGTAATGCTGCGCAAAAATAGGCGAATTTTCGGCAGAAAAAATTAGTTGCCGGGCCCTGATAACGGAAACGTGGATAAATCCAGTTGCTAAAATTAAGGGAAAAAATCCCCTAACACGTGGTGTTGCGAGAATCTCTGTTTAGTGGGTTAGAGACACGACTTTGGCAGATTTTCCACACCAGGTAGATAGCTAGGCTAAATTTCATCCGCTGTCTAGAAGAGATTTCTAGCGTCCAGCTGCTCTGATCAGTAATTTTCCGTCATTTCTCAAGGCGAGTGTCGGAGCGGTATCCCAACAAACGGTTCACGGACCACGTGCGATCATCCCTTCTGCTTCGTAGTCTATCCCCACCCCTTACACACATTTACCCTTACTGTCCTACATTACCACACACGTCGGGAGACCAGACAGGAGCTTAGTGCTTGTCCCTGCCGGGGCTGCCCCGATGGGAGGAGATATCCCTCGCAAGCCGACCTGTAGGTCAGCGCTGGATCCCAGCATCCAATGGGAGAGGAACACCGCCACCTCCCTCTATAAAACTTTCAATATGAAGTGACCGGGATAGCGTTTACTGCCAAGGTGCCGTAATCCAGAAGAAGTTCCAAAAAAGCTGCCAGGTCGTTACACAGTCCAGAGTCTAAGTCCAAATACCAAATACGAATTCCAATAACTTGCGGGATCGAACACAATGAATATCAGGATAGCTAAGTCTTTCCGTTGCGAGCGCAGTCTCACAAGTGCCGGCCCGCCCGGGCGCTGCCAGCCCGGTCCCCGCCCGTGAGGGCGAGGGGGGGGAGAGGGGGCGTGCGCTACCCCTCCATCCCCGTCGCAGCCACCGCCCCGGCGCTGCCATGGCGCGCCTTCCTGCGGTGACGTGGCGCCGCCGAGGGTACGAGTGGCGGTGGGCGTCACTATGTTTTAACCGCCACTACACAATACACTAACAAGACTAATGAGTAGAGACCGGATTTTTATGTAATTACATATTTTTTGTCTTTCTATTTACCGTTCTCAAAATAGTAATCTTGGCGAATCATAGCCCTCCTAACACAATATCGACTTTTTTCGTTACATATTTTTACATATTTAGTACTATATTACATATTTTACATATTTTGGTGTTTTGAAAATATATTTCTTATTTTATCAATTTTCTTCAATTTAATTCCATATTTTTTGTGAAAAGATGTATTTTTTTAAATCAGCATTTTCCCTACAATATTGGGGAAATCTAGCTGTCCAAAATATCATTGAAACCGCGTTTTGTGATCTGTAATCGTAATTTCCGAGAAAAATTTGCGATCGCCGACATGTAACACTTCCATGAAGATGCTACAGTGTATGTTTGCTGGTCGTAGATCTTAGCAGTTTGTGCGATGACTTCTATTGCGATTAGTCCGGCTGCTAAACTGCAGTCCAGGATTACAATAGATGAAGCTTTTACTACGGACGAGAAAGTTGTATGATGTAAAGTGAGAATTTTTTCTTAATGTAATTTCTTGCTATGTAAAGGGTTTTTAATTAGAAAATTTTAATATTACATATTACATCGGATTTTACTTATTTATTACATATTTATGTACATATTTTGACATTTCATACTACATATTTTTCCGGTCTCTGCTAATGACCATGCCAGTCGATAAGCCCGTAAACATCGATCAAACAATCAATCCACTGGCGGCGGGGCGTACGTATCTTGCCACCGCGTGATCAACGTAACCGCCGCTAATCAGTGCCACCCACGCGCGCGGGCGGGGGCGTCGGCGAGGGTGGCAGGTCGGGGCTGGCGTGCGCGGCAGGGCTTCCGGCGACTACTTCCGGCGGCGCGCGCCCTTCGCTCGGGCGGCGAACAAAAGCGCGATCCAATCTGGGGATGTGCACGTGACCGCGCCGCCGCCGCCGCAAATTGCCGCTGGCGGTTGGCGCGCGGCGCGGAGGCACGCGGCGCGGGCGGCAGCCCCAAGGAAGCGAGTGCCAGCGCGGCGGGTGGGCGAGATACGGAAGCACACCACAGCAACATCGATCGATTAATTGGTGGTTTTGGGTTGCTCCGCGTCAATTGCATTGATTCAATAGGTCCGCTAGAATAGTTATATCTTGAGCTGTGCTGCTCTTCCTCTTGAATGTGAGACCCGGCGCCGACCTACGTGTTGGCTTGCGGAGGTTTCTGTTCTAGGTATCTCCGCTTACAGAGCACCGCCCCACCCGGGAGAGCTTTGACCAACATCAAAAAAGATCATCCAATACGTATAAAAGTATATTTTTATTACTTTCCTGGCGTTAAGTAGTCCGCCGTTATTGTGCAGTAACGCTCATTATTATTATTATTATTATTATTATTATTATTATTATTATTACTATGTCCCATAACAATGTCTCAAAATAAATGATTTACATTTCCATGACACCAAAAGAAGTTGATGATCGCATTTCAGCATTGAATATGTGATGGGAAATCTCATACAGCAATGTTGTGTGAAACAAAAATACATGTGACATTTGCCTGGATCAGTACGCAACAATAATTTAAAAATGGTAAATGTTCAAATGGGTCCTACTAACATCATCTCTGAATATAATTTGCTAATGGTTAAGTGATGGCTTGTTCCATTTTTAAGAAATCGTCGACATAAAATCTTGCAGATGTGCTTCTGGTATAGAATATTATTCTCTAGTCGTGCGTCAAAGAGATTTATGAAAATGGCAGTTGGTAGAATACGATATATAGCAGATACACATTCAACCGCTGCACAAATTACAAGGCAATAAAAGTTATCAAATGGGTAACTCTGAAACGATGTTTCTAAATCATTGATTTGCATAGTGCAGAACTTCCTCCCAGGTCCAACTATTATATTCATAGTTAAAACAACTCCAGTTTTAGTCTTTCTTTCAAAGCTGAATAGGTGGAGCAGTACTCCTGCGTACTACCATTTTAAAATTACATTTGCAGTATCTAGTCCATGTTTACTTTTTAATATTTAATTATCTTTTAGGAAAACATCAATTAACAAAATTTGCAATGTCAAGTTTCGTGACACTGGCGGCACTCGCATACAAACACGCATTCTGCATTGTGTTTTATTGTGCATTTCTCGAAATTGGAGAATGCTGAAACTTCAGAATTCGGGTTCTGCACTCTCCAAGCATATTCTTATGTCATTTAGGCCACAATTCGGTAAACAAAATGAAACAGTTTTTACTTTTAATTACATTTATAGGTATTTAGCATGTATTCGTTCATCATTCCGTGGCATGGATGCAACATTTCCAAACTATCTAAAATTTATTCATTATTTGATTGTGATAATCTCACGAGTGTACATACTTCTATTTTCAATTTGCACTTTCTAATATTAAGATGTTTACCCACACTCAGTACTGGAAATGTACGATATACCTCTTAATTCTTGGCATGACAGGTGGATGGTTGACTCCCAGGTGGAAGATTTTTTTCTTTTAAAATAATGCTTACTAAAGCGCGGAAAGTACGCATCAATTTAGTTTGTGCACTTAGGGTTACGACAATACTCTGCATTTACTATAGTAAACCGCTTTCGTTGTTTGTGAATACGGACAACGTCCATCTGGCTGGATTCATTACACGAAGAGAGTGTTCCTACTTTCAGTTTACTGTTTTTTGCAGGTATGGTATTGGAAACTTTTAAACCTACTAATGGGTATGCTCCACTTTTCAGCTGATGAGCATTAATGTAGGCTACAAAATAATTGCTAGCACATAGCTCAGAAACAAACCTGAAGAAAGCAGCCTGTATGTAAGTCCTAACATTTCAAAACTGTTGATCTTGATTGGTTGTTCAAAATGGGTTCACTGACAAGGATTCGAAGTGGCAAACGGATGAGCACTCCTAGTTAAACAATTACATACACCTACATAGCACCGGATCTTTTCCGCGCAATACTGGAAACAAGGGGGTCAGCAAAATGTCAGCGTCAGGATCTATTGCGCACTTACTTTATCTCGTCCCATTTATACTGTAGAGGCACTGAGTTCGGGAATCTACCCTGGATACCAGTGTCTCTACAGATTCTTGCGGAAAGGATGGACTACGTGGAAATGGAGAATCGACACATCGGTCAGTCTTGGAGGATGAGAGAACAAACAAGATGGAAGGAAGGATTGAGCGGGCTCCATGTCCAGTTGATGAGAAACTGTTACTGCTTTCAACTGGATGAGAATTGATGTGTAACAGTTCTATCACGTAACTGGTCCGAGGAAACTACAGGGGCTGCTGGTCGCAACACTTCGATTTACACGCCTTCTCGGATAATGGAAGTCGGAAGAAATATTTATCTGGCTCTGTTAGACACCCCAAACACTTGACACGAATCTTTTGACAACGTCGCAGGGAAAATAAGACTGCTGAGATTTTAAGGGAATGAACAAGAAATAGAATTTTCTAAATAATAAAAAAAATCGAATTGTATTTAAAATATTAGTGTCAATTTCCATGCGACGTTGTCTAAAGGTTCGTGTCAAGTGTTTGGGGTGTCTAATAGAGTCAGACTCACCCTGGGGCTTCGGTCCCCCAATACAGTGCAAGATCAAGGGGTGCCTAATACGGCATGCACGCTTGTATGTATATATATATAATCAGCTGTGCTACGCAGCGGCAACGTTGTTGCCGCGGAGTTATATCAGTCGATCGTGCAACGCTCAGGAGCGGCGGGCGAGTCCTTGAGTTGTTAATGAAGCTAGTTCGAGTATGCACTTTCGTGCACGGAACCAACAACTATTACACAGCTAACAGCTGAGCAGCGTAATCTATATCAAAGTGCTTCAATTGTTAGTGGGTGGAACAGATTATCTCACACGAGAGTTCAAGTGTCTGAGGAATTCAACGAAAACATGGCCGCTGTTTCAGATCACAGTATCTGTCCGTGCCATACGAACAAGTTCATGCTCTTGAGGGTGGAGTAAGGGCCAAATTGCAATAGGGCAGTCAGATTACGACGGCTTTTTGGCCTTTTCACAGTAGTGCTATACGGGATGGAAATGCAATATTTTTTATGGCAATATGTAAACTAAAATCATGATCTCGTAAATTTATTCACTCTAACAACCATTGTCGTACGTATAACAATAACAATTTAAGTGTTCTTCCATTTGCAGATTGCAAAACATTCACTTTTCTCTGTATACATGCATGGCTACAATCATGTAATCTCTGGCGAATATATTCCGTTCTGTGACTCAGAACAAAAGTTACAAACTTCCAGGGCAGTTGAGGGATAAAAAAGGATAATGTTTTGCCAGTGAACATTTAGTGGGGAATTTCGTACAAAGAAGTTATACGCAAGTCGTATGCTACTAAATGTTAGGCAATTTCTTATGCAGAGGTGTTCAGCGGGTCACGTTTTGCCGCAGATAAGGAGATTTCATGTAACTGCCAAACACATGTGCGTACATGATTGCGTAACAATCTGAGGCAAATGCCACAGTTGTAACTCTTTTGCATGAAATTTAGCACTACACTTTCACTGGAAATAGGAATCATTTTCGATTTCCTGATATTCTCTAAATGTTTGTAACATTTATTTCGTGACTTGAGACCTGTACAATATAATTAAGAACAGTCTGAAAGGATATTAAGATTTCGATTGTTTTCTATTCAACTGTTTATTCACTATTTGTTCAACACTTTCGATGAATATAGTTACTACGTGAAATCAAACTCGAGGAAATGTTCTGTGACCGAATTTCTTTCTCATGGATAATTTGTTGGATGAATGCTGGTGCGTGTGCGACAATTCAAGAACTCTTTCTGTTGTTTCCTCATCTTGTCCCATTGTCGAGAACTGTCATTAGACGCTAGACCAGATTAGTCAGTCATGTATAATATATTTTTAGTACGTGAATTTTGAAGTGTGTCCATGTCCAGTTTTAATAATATTCGTAACGGACTGAGAGTTTAGTTAGAACAAACAATAAGCTCTTTAGTTTAAACATAATTAAACGCATTACGTAATTATATATGCACATCCTGGTAAAAGTAGCTGTAAGATTGGTACAATTTATTCTTTATTGTAATCTAAATGAATTCATGTTCATGCTTCACACTTTTACACTCTAGCCCAGCGCTCTCCTCTGACAATGCTTGAATCTGGTACTCAACGCAGCAGCGATAAGAAATAGAAGAAATGTCATAGTTTGTAAGTAAATTTTCGTAGCAGACGAGTTCAGGAGCGTTGTTCATATTCAGTGCCACACATGAGAAATCATTTGACAGAATACGGGAGGCTAATTAGGATGAAAACAGGATATCAAATAAACAGTTCATATTCATAAAAAATAATTTTATGAACGCGTGGAAATACAAATTAGTCACATGTCAATATTTATGGAGATTCAATTGAATTTGACACGAGCTGTAATATTTTAATCGGTTGTACGTAACAGCTGCTTACGTAACATCACTCTTGGTGAGGGCCGAGGACGTTGACAGTCAAATTCGCAGAACAACGCAATGAAAGGCAAATAACATGAATTCTGTTTGTCGAGGAGCGGAGCTATTTTGTCATTTCATGTTTCATGGTAACTGGCGCGTCCTTTATTAGATCAGTTTATCAGTATTGGATGCAATGTTTGCTGACAAATATGAATATTAGAGACATTTTAGTATAAGCTAATCATTCTATAGATAACTTCCTAAAAAGCTATGGAATGATGACTGTTTTACCAATTTATAAGACATCATTAACAAACCCTACAAATGTGGGATTACTCTGTAGCTCCCTCCCCTCAGAAAGATGCATCAAATTTAAAGCGATAAATTCACAATTTGCAGATTATCTTACAAAGAAAATAACAAGCGTACAAGAAATTTGCAACACACGTTTGTATTTTATATAACTAGGAAACGATGAGTTGTATGCCCTCATAACAGGATTTTCGTGTTCCCATTGTAGACGAGTTATGTTTCTTATGACGTAATATCCAAAACGATAGATTTTTGTTCATTTTATTTTAATGTGGGAGGCTTGTGACTTCTGAATACTCCCATGACCTCTCTGAGAAGTTCAAAGTTCGGTTCCAGATCCAAGCAATTTTATCCTTTTGAAAACATGATTTAACAATTACAAGTTCGAAAGGGCGCAACCACTTGATTATATATTTAACAATGAAATGGTGTCGAGAGTGATTAAAAAGTTAAATTATGTTTTGAATCTCTAATTTAGGGAAATTTCTAATTTATTGATTTCTAGAAATCTCTAATTTAATGATTTCTATTTCTAAATCTATAATTTATTGATTTCTAGAAATCCCTAATTTAGTGATCTTTATACAGTGTTGCACATTTGACGTTCTAGACCACCTGCAAACCCCTAGCACTCGCCCTCCACACACCGCGTCCTGTCAGCGTGCGTCGGGACAATCAAACCGCCGCCAGGAGCACGTGGGAACGCGCGTAGCTCTCCGTCCGGGCGCTGAATAGCGCAGGCGGGCTCCCCGTGGGCGGCGCTGTCGCCCTTGGGCTGCAATTCCCCGCGCAAATCGCCTCACAATCAACAGCGCCGCGACGCCAGAGAGCGCGCGACGCGGCGCCATTCGCTGCGCCGCCGCCGCCGCCACGGCCCCCCGGCGACGCCTTTGCGCCGGCTGCACCGTGGGGTTTGGAGGCTCTGGGAACGGGGACGGCCCGCGGGAATTCGACGGCGCGAGGCCATCGCAGAAACGTATATCTGCTGTACGATCGTGTTTTCCCTTCGGAGTGAACAACGTAGTGATTTGGTCGGTCGATAAAAGTCAGAAATTTCTAGAGCATGTAGATGGAATCCAAATGATTATTATTTGCCGATAAACATAGAGTGGAAAATTGTATACAACGGTGTTAATGCATTGATACACGAGACATTTCCCTCTGATGTTTAAGCAACTCCGTTTGCGCAGTGCTCGGCAGATCCATGAAATCTTTAGCGCGTCACATCATTACTTGCAAGCATGGTTGCCTAAAAATCAGAGGAAAATGCCATATGTGTATCTGTATATAATTATGTTATATGCAATTTACCAGTACATGTTCATTGAGACAAAGTGGACATTTTCGATACCTCAACATGCCCTAGAAGTTTCTAAAACTTATTCTGAATTTAAAAGATGAATGTATACTTCAATTTTTCTATAGTGGCCGGTAACATTAGGTTATTGTTACACCTCCTACCTTATAAAATGAATCTTTTTAACAGTGGTAAGCACATTTCTGAGGCCACGAGCCCCGTTGAGATGGACGTTCGCTAATTAATTAAAAAGATTCATTTCGTTAGACAGGAAGTATAACAATGACCAAATGTCATCGGTCTCTGTAGAAAAATCGAAGTATGTTATAATAAAGGATGTGAATCAATATCTTCTGTAAATAATAATTTCTAATATTACATAGTTATTTAAATAAATTGAAATGCACGTCTATAACTTATTCTTTCAATTTCCTCGAATAAGCAAAGCATACATTTATCACTTTCAAGACTTCATTTATCCGAAAGTGGCGATGTTCTTCGCAGTTTTATGACAGCTTCAATAAACACATAGATCAAGTTAATTTCGGCGTCAAAATGTGAATGCGCATTTTGCAAATATTTCTCGCTCTGATGTTGCATCACGACATATCCACTTTTTCATTTCGTTTCATTTCTTTAATATCTCATCCGTTGCTTCCATTTCTCTTGAAAATTGTATGAAGTTTGCTTTATAGAAAATTTAATTCCTTGTTTTAATTTTCCCCTTACGTAACCGGGGAGTGTCCGCAATAGGGAGACTCACGCCAGTGCCTGCAATGTATCTCTCAGATATAGCTGCAACGTTTTGGGTATGCGAATGATCTGAAGCTCTGTTTACTGAAATTCATATTTTATGTAGTTTGTACATGTCCCTCTATGCAGTTGTTATGAATCCTACACTGCAGAAACCTTGCCTGAACACTTATGGAGAGAAAGGTTAAAATTGCCATAGTACACGCAAAATTCATTAAACATCTTTTTATCTTATTAAATAATACTGATTATAATCTCCATAATTAATTTTGGCATGTTGTAAACAAACATAAATTTACATTTTTTTCGAAAATATTTAGAATCTTTGTCTTTTTTCCATTTTGCAATGTTAGTATTTTTTCTTTTTCCTTCAGACGTCTCCTTCACATCTTCTTAAGAAATTGTGACACTCGATTCTAGATAATACAAATGATTACATTCTCTGAATAGGCACATATCATAGACACGACTGAAAATGCCATGATACGTACGGCTTTCGACAGGAGCTCACAATGCACTGGCGCTACTGCACGTAACGTATCTGACATATCGCGCAGCGTAGCGATCAAGTTTCAACTTGCTCACGGGAAATGATTCATCGAAAGGATATAAATAGAAGGTCAGATTCTCAGAAACGTACAATGAAGGAATACATGAACTATCAGACGACTAATGCATCGCATTAAATCAGGAACATAAAATTGCCGTGGCTTGGATCTCACAGATCCATTGCAAGCACTCCCGGGTTAAGTACGAGTACCATGGTGATCGCCACTTGAGAGAGACATTCGAGTAAATAGATACTTTAGGAATGTCCAAAATTCGGTGACGGTCGATTGTTTTTCTTCTTTGGAATTTTGACGAAAGGACATCATGTCGCTGATCATGTATCATGTATGCTGATCACGTTCGCTGATATGCACGAATGTGATCTGATGTAGAACTGCATTCTTTTATATTTCACATCCTCTTCTCATTGTTGCATATCAAGAGTAATCTATTTATTTACAAGATGAATTCTTAGGATTCTATTGCCAATAAGCATTATTTATATGTATTACTGCGACCTGAGATACCTACTGTGTCAGAAACGGCTGAGGTGGCACAGGGTATCAAGTGACGTCACTACAGCGCCTCTGACCGGGGTCCTAGTGTTTGAGTCGTGACGTCAGCAGGAATTCAGTCGTGCCGATTGGAGAAGATTTCTAGCGGCCGGCTGCTCTAATAGGTGATTTTCCGGGACTTTTTCGAGCGACATTAGGAGAATGCTGTAGTCCTAAAGTACCCTAAAAATGGGCGATAAGCCGATTTTTCCTCCCTCTTCCTTTTTCTACCTTTATCCCTTACTTATACACTCATACACAGTTACATGAACTACACCACTACACATGTTGGAGACCAATCGGGAGCTCAGAGCTTGTCCGGCTGGGATGGGGCTGCGCTAGTAGGAGATACGTGGGTGGGGAGGAATCCCACATGTCGATGTGTAGATGGGCGTCATCAAGCTCACCATCAAGCAGAGGGAGATTACTGCCACTTTACCTTAAACATAAACTACACGGGACTAATCGGGCCATTTCACTTGACCACACGGAATCACGAAATAATCACTGAAACTACTGTACCAAAAACATAAACATAATAGATAACACACAAACAAAAATATTATTGTGTTTTTATTTCCTTTTCTGAAAGTGAGCGAAGAATAAAACTGTCTTGATAATGAACTCTAAGATAAATAAAAACGCCGTAAGATAAAATTAATTTTTACAAACTATTGCTTAATTGTGAAGAATAACGTAATTGTTGATACATTTTTGATGAAAAATTTTATATATTGCAACTTCTTTTTATCATTGTTTATTTAATCGTGATAATTGAATTATTTATTGATAAATCGTCGATTCAAATATTCACTTGTATTTAAACTAATTTATTTTCAACTGTGAAAATGTACCAAGGTTAGTATTTAAGAATAGCATTGAACATTTCAATAAAAAACATGAATTCACCAATAATGAATATTATTTTTTTTTACTTTTATACAAAAATATAAAGTACATTGGACATTTTTTTCATATTCAAATCATTATTTTACCATTCTACTTTAAAATGCGCCACTTAAGATTTTAGGAATTATTCTTGCATATGCAGTACATATAAATAAAAAATATGGTAAATTATATTTATACAGATGCGTTCTAAAAAATGTGTATAAACCTTTATCATCAAAAATCTCCCCTCACTACATCCTCAAAGCACCGAACCGGAGTCATTTTACCGTTCTGAACACGGAGCGAACATGCTGGTCGTTCACAGGGTCATGTTCCCTCATCATCGCCGGGCGCTCCCGCGCTGTCCGGCATGAATGGCAACGGCGCACTTCACGGGATCTGATTCTTCCGTTTCCGCTTCCCAGCGGTATCATCGGGCTCCTCTCCCCTCACCCCCGCCCCGTCGCTCCCCCGCGCTCACCCACCGCTCGACGTCCCGAGTGATGCCGGTCGATCGGAACGACCTGCCCGCCGCAGCGTCCCGATGGGGCCCTAACTTCCATCGGGCGAAATGCAGCGCGCCATTAACTGGCGCTTGCCAGCATGCGGGTGAGATGCGGGGGGGGGCGTGGAGTCTTCTGCAACGCCCGAAGGAGCAATTCGCTGTGGATTTCTGACGCTCCCGACTCCACGTGAGCGGTAGTTAGAAGCATGGAGGAGGTGATTGAAAGGGATGCGGTTCTTTACGACGAGAGAAAATTAAAAATTGTGTGACCTCTGTTGCACAACGAGTTCCTTTAACCTCCCGTTTGATTCTTACGCGCCATGGATTTTCTATTCGAAAGTTTGTTTTGCCCAGTAACGACCAGCGTCTCTATTTGAGGACGTACATTCATGGACAACTCAAATGCTGTATCAGTTTCTTTTGTATTAATTTTTGAATTTTATATATTCAATGGATCTGACATCTTAAAAAACATATAAGCAAATTTTGGAATCCCTCAATGCTGTATTTTGATTTAGTCTCTAAGGCTTTTTACGCTCCTGGCCAGGGAGTATTTATAACTTTCTATGGTTCGAATCTTTCCACACGATGGCGATTAAGGGACGTACCTTGGTCGGGCTACCGGGAGAGATGGCTCAGTGCATCAATATGATGTCACTGCAGTTCCTCTGACCGGGAGGTCCTAGGTTCGAGTCCCGATGGCGACAGGATTTACGACACTAGCTTGTCAGCTGGGTCGAATTCAGTCGCTGTCTGGAAGAGAATTCTAGCGGACGGCTGCTCTGATCGGTATTTTTCCGTGGTTTCTCATATCAACACCAGGCGAATGCCGGAGCAGTACCCTAACAAACGGGCCACGGACCGCGCGCGATCTTTCCTTCTTCCTTGTCCTATCCTCTCCTCTTACACACACACACATTATAATGCACTACACTACCACACATGTCGGGAGACCGGTCGGGAGCTTACAGCTTGTCCCGGTTGGGGCGGTGCTCCGCTGGTGGGAGATACCTGGTTGAGCGGAAACGCCTCTAGTCGACGGTAGGTCGACGCCAGATCTCGTCATCTAGCGGGGAAAGATCATCGCCACCTCCCGAGAAAAAAACACACACTACACTTACGGGACTAACGACCAAAGTAGTTGACGCGCCTGGAAACACGAATCAATCAATCAATCAATTGGTCGGGCTACCAGGGAGCATAGCTGCTTTGCAGGAAACGTGTAGTTGATGCCAGCGAGAATGCATTATACATCTTAAGGTTGCAAGCGCAGATCGAATGTTACACTAATTGGGGTTGATTTGTCCGTAATGAATGCAAGTCACTTTTTAAAAGTATTGCTCATTGTTCGCTGATCAATTGTCTGCACCGCCGCATCCAATCTCGTATGTAAGTTTCAAGTTCTATTTTATCACGGGCACTGATTGTTTTATCACAGAATACGTCTACTAATAATGTTTACTTTCTCGCTTATTAGGTACTTATGTAATAAAGAGATAGTATTGTAATGCTTCAGAGGAAAGAAAAACTTGAAGTTCTGATATCGAAAAAGTGGATGTCTTGTTCCCATATATAGTGAATTATTTCTTCTAATATGTTTTGTAAACAGAATATACATTTTAAGGGATCTTGATGCTGAAAAATTGATTGACAGCAAAAGATGTCTGTCCGTCCATCTGTGGTCAACGCTAGCGTCTAAACCGTTCAGACGATTCATTTTTCCCGATTTATCTGATCTAACTCAAGGGCCTGTACGTTTGCAAAGGATAGTTTTATTTTGTTGGGTAATATGTATGAAGCCTTGACAACATTTCTAAAATCAATCTCAAAATTGTTTGTCTCTAAATTTTTTGATTAAACTTTGTCCTCGGATAATGTCTTGAATAACGTTAAAAGAATAGAGTAGATCTTATTTTAGTTGAAATCCCTGATTTTTCAAAAATTTGCAATTTATCGAAAATGTTTCGACGTTTTCTTACTACTACAAAAATAAAGTAAGACATTTTTTCCTTAATGAAATCTGTCTTTTAAAGACGTCTTGAAAAAGGCCAAGTTTTTGAAAATGTTACTGATTTTTGCGTAATTTTGCATGAAACATAGGCAATCTTTAAACAATTATTTTCTCAAGAAGGCTCCAATTTTTTAAAGTTTTTGTTAGTACATCCGCGAGGATATGAAAAAAATGGCACTAGTATTATTTCTGGCAAACTTCAGTATTTTCGAAAGTTGCAAAAAATTAACATTATGCATGTGCAACATTGAAGATTTTTCTTAAATTAACTCTGTTTAAAAAAAATTGATCTTTGAATAAGACCATTTACAATTTTTTGAAAACAGCAGTTTTTCGTAATTTCTTCTTGAATCTAATGCAAGCATGAATTTTTTTCAAAATGACAGATAGAACAAAGGAAACTTAGAATGACGGAAGAGCAAAGGAAGCTGTAAAGGAAATACACTTTTTTCAAAAAGACGGATAGGGCGTAGGAAGCTTAAAAACTTGGCAGTTTTTCTTTTTCGTTGAACTTGCCGAATTTTTTAATATTGGTTAAGTTAGAAATAAAGCGAGGAAGTATGTGCTGTTGTAGCACCACTAGTTTATTTTACAACATCAATCTCCCTTTTTAAGAGTGTTTTTCTAAATGAAATATTTCTCTAAAAGAAATATTTGTTGATTACAACAGTTTTGTTGTTAGCACTGCTAGTTTCATTTGCGTCATACATTTGTTGAGTAACTACTCGGTTTGCCGTTGCCGCAGAAATATAAATGTTTCTCTAAATGAAATTTTTGTTGATTACAACAGTTTTGTTTCATTTGCGCCAAACATTTGTTGAGTAATTGCGCGCGTCGCCGTTGCCGCAGAAATTAGATATCACTAGACGCGCGCGTTTCGTGATAGTAGTTAAGTGTTTTCCAGGAGGAAACGAGCCCCATGAAAACCAGGGACAGGGCCGACAGCCCCTGCGTTCCGCGGGTGTTAGCAGGGCGCCCGAAACGCCAGCTGCAAATGCGTCCGGCGCAGCGATAAAGCAGGGCGCGTCGATAAGCCGCGTCCCCCGCTGGCCCCTGCCCCGCGCCGGGATCGCTGTGCGCCCCGGGCTCACAGCGCGTGTCCGGCCGCAAGGCGGAGCAGCGGGGGAGCCTTGCGGAGCCACGGGCCCAGCGGCAGGGGTAGCGCGGGAGCTCGGTCAGGCCGCACGCGGCTCGCTGAGGTGATGGTCGTAGTGATCGAGATGGTGATTGTAATGATGAACGTGATAGTGATTGAGGCGGTCGGTGATCGTGATGGTGATTGTGATGAACGTGATAATGATCGAGGCGGTGATCGTGACAGTGAACATTATAGTGATTGAGGCGGGGATCGTGATGATGAACGTGTTAGTGATTGTGATGGTGAACGTGATAGCGGTCGAGGTAACGATCGTGACAATGAACACGATAGTGATAGTGATAGTGATAATGAATGATCGTGATGGTAAACGTGATGGTGATCGTAGTAAGATCGATGAGGGATCGAAATTTTGGGCAGAGACTGAGATCTGGTGTAGGAATGAGACTGTCTGGGCTAGGGATCGTAATCAGAACTGCAATGGCATTGAGACAATTTAGAGATGTAACTAGGGAATTTAGGTGTTAGAGGATTTGGTGCTAGCTTGATGCGAGTACTAAGTAAGGGTAGGATTCAGAGTAGAGTCTTGATTGGGTCAATCTTAGGGTCGACTGATGTGAATCGAATCGCGATTGATGTGAATCGAATGAGTGAGTAAGTAGAGGAGAGTGAGCTGTGGGTAAGGGTAAAAGGAGAGTGAGTCGACATGTAATTGAAACGGGTTGGATTCGGGTTGAGAATGGAGGGAATCGAGCGTGGGGATTATCTGGGCGGGGGTGCGTCGCACTGGGACGGGGATATTTCCCTAGCGAGTCCGTTTGTGTGACAGGTGGATAAGGATTGCAACGTGGAGTCGGTTGAGGGTATGGTGGCAACGGTACGAGCTTCAGGAAATGAGAGGTGATGAGAAGGGGCGGAGCGGAACGAGTCCTGGAGGACACAGGCGGGACAGAACGGGGTAGGGCGTGAAGACTCGGGGCGGAAAGGGGCGGGCGGAGCAGGACGAGTCTCAGAGGATGTGGACGTAGTGGGACAGGGTAGGACGAGAGGGGAGTGGCGAGAAGAGGCAGGGCGGTACGAAACGCGCCTAGTGAATGTAGGTTGGACGGGGCGGAAGGGGCTTGGCAGGTAGAGACGGAGTGAGAAGAGGCGAGGTGGAATGTAGTTCGGGGGGCGGGGACGGGACAGAATAGGGCGGAAGAGGAGCGGAGCGGGGTCTCGGGGGATGTATTTTTTTATTAATTTTATTTTACATTCACAGACAGTACAACGTTCAGCCGTGAGGCTCTTCAGTTGATTGGTCGAACAACTTTGTATCAGCACAGTGTGAAGGGGGTAACTTCTTATTACCTCCCTGGTAGAGATTTCATGTGTTATTCCTTCAACCAGGGTTATTGCGAGGTAATTTTGTTAGAGCAATGGCAAGATTAAAAGGAAGTACGATGGGAGGGACAGGTAATTGCAAGAAATGTTCTTGCCTTATCTTATGTCGGAGAGATATTGAAGGAAATTGTGAAATGGAAGTCTGTTTCTTAGGCGGGAGAGTGGGGGTTGATCGGTTCCTATTTCGTAAGTGACTGCTCCTTGTACATGATTTAAATTATTGAAAAAATTATGTGCCAGTTTTGTAATAAATGAAGTAATTGGTTCTGTTGCAAGATCATTGTGAAGGGTCTTATTGCTGACAAACCAGGGGGTATTTACTGTTATTCTTAAAATTTTGTTTTGGAAAATGTGTAACTTATTTAATGTGGTTGGGGCAGCTGAAATCCAAAGAGGGCATGCGTAAGTTAATATTGGCTATTGGTTAAATCTATTGAAGAATAGATTTGTAGATGGTTAAAGTGAAATGAATTTTTAAAGAAGAGTTACGGTTGACAATCGGACGTAAAATAGCTAACCTTCTATTGTCTTCAATTACTTTGGACGAGATGTGACTGTGCCAATTTAGTCTTGTGTCCATCAGAACGTCGAGATAACGAATAGATCGGTTCAGAGGAGACCAAGGGATGATAGAAGACTCGGTGGATGTATGCGGGACGGGGCGGGGTATGTCGGCAGGGGCGTGGCAGGGAGATGCCAGGCGTGAAATGGTGAGGCGGAAAGGAACAATTCTCGGGGACGTGGCGAGAATTGGCAGAGGGAACGGAATGATTATCGTGAAAAGTAGGGCAGACTGGGGGTGTAGCAAGAGGGAGAGGACTAGGTAGGAGGAAGGTGGTGTCGGAGAGCTAGCCAAAAGGAACGCGGTGTCGGAGAGAGCGGCGTGTATGATTGAATTTAATTGAATTGCCTTATTTTACGTGGTGAGACTGAGGCCATGAGGCCTGCTCTTCCGTCTGACCACGCAAATTTCGCTACGCTCCTTTCACTAACTACCGGAGAAAGAAGATATTCCTTGAATTTTGCTCAGAGGCGTCAGTTAGGCTTGAGGATCTTTTACATGCAGTAAATCTACTAACATGGGACAGCCGGCTTTACTTCCCCTCCGAAGGAAGGCGTACGAAGGATTTTTTCGCCCCTAAATATCCATGGCTTCGATCGGGTACCTGGGTACCCACGTAGTTGGGTATAACAGTCCAGTACGCTAACCGTTACACCATCGCCGCCTCAACCATTGCCGCCACGTTGGGAGTATAGCGAGGGAGGGTGGGGCGTGACTAGTCGCAGCGGAGTGGGCAGAGATGGAGGAGGAGGGGGGGCGGAGCGTATCGGAACTAGCCTCGCGGGACGAGGGTGGCATGCGGAGGGCTGGGGTGCGGCGGGTCGGAGCGCGAGACCGCCCGAAGCCCTTTGGGATATTGGGAGTCGCACCTGCGCTGTTGCGGGCGGCGCCTCTGTGGCGGCGCGCGTCCGATTAATTACCGCATCGCCCCTCCTGCGTCATCATCGTCGTCATTATTCTGTCATCGACTCCGCGCGACAGGCTTCCACTGGTGGCGTTCTGCTCTACCGGAAACAGCCAGCGTGAATATTTGTTATTTTTAGGGTGGGGTTCGTTATCTAGGATGCACCATCACAATGTGAAGAGCGGGACGAGTAAGTCTATTGTATGTGTTGTATGTACCGTACATCGGGACATTTGTACAAAAAAGGGGTTACTTGTTTCGATGTTTCAAAAGAGCGTGGATAATGAATGTTACATACCGTATATTTGCCCTTTATTTCATTTACACCGCGGGGAAATCCAAAATTGAAATAATTGGCAGTGACATGTGAACTTGCTCCGTGGAATACAACGAAGACCTTGAAAACTGCGAACAAATAATTCAGTTTTTGTAACACTTAACAGTTCTCATTGCTTTTTAAGAATATTAAATATATTTTTTGAAGAACGTAGTTATTGTTAAAGAGTGCCACAGAAACATTTTAAAATAATTTAATGTAAAAAGTAATAAATGAAATTGTTATGAAATATGACCGTAATGCTGTATGATAGACATTTTTGTCGAATTTACCTAAAAGGAATAAAATATAGTATATATAAATATTTAATACTATAGTGATATATGCAAAATTGTTTTCATTTGCAAGGCAAACATGTATAGTGTAAAAAATTCTCGAATCTCACAATTACATTTAACAAGCTGAAGTAAACTGGCATTATTCGTAGATTTATTATCGGAATCGCGAAGTAGACAAGAAATGGAATTAATTCTATCTTAAGTGTAAAATGGAAATAATGTTGTCCACACTTCATTTACCGCCTCTCCTCCCGCCTTGTCATCCCCACTCCACTCTGTCCCGCTTGGCTCTCTTGTTCCATCCGTCTTCACTTAGTTCCTTGCCGTCCCATTTCATTCCCCCCTTCCCCGGCCCACTCAACTTTGCTTGGTCGCGCCCGCCATCTAGCTATCCCCGCCAAGCTCCGCCCTCACTGCTCCACTCCACCCGATCTCGCCACCCGTTTAACCCCTCTACGTTCCTATCCTGCCCCGCCATGGCCCGTTCCCATCCTCGCCCGGGCACGCTCTGCCCGCATTATTGCTCCGCAATCTCTAAATACCTGATTGCATTGCGGGATTGCATTAAACCGACTTCTGTAAAAAGAGAAATTTGGAGGCAATATTTTGAATTTCGAAACGCGAATGGTGAACTCACATGGGGATTCAGTCATTGTAAAAGCCAGTAACAGTATTCACAACGATGGTTTTACTACCTAATTTTCTGTAGTGACGGAATTTACTCAATATCTCAATCGAATACGTTATAAACATCTACAAACAAACAAAACAATTAAATTAAGAATACGTGGAAAGTCTTGATAATGAAACATCAAGGTGCCTGGACTATTCGTTTAGCCTATCAGGAATACAATGTTAGATTCCATAGCTCGGTCGGTAGATCATCTGCCAATGACAGAAGATCCTGAACTTGGATCCCGCTTGGTTAAAATTTTTGCGTTTCGTGACAATCCATTGCGAGTACTTGACTTTGCCCTGTTTCGAAATTTCTCCAATCCCTGTTCTCTTACAGCTCGTGCTCATGGCGTTCTGAAAGCGAAATTTCATCCGTCACGTCACCCGCGACGGCCAAGTCCAAATGAGAAATTTCATCGAAATCAATTCCAAGCGCCATGTAGCTGGCACAAGTGGACGAGCGGGGCCGGCGAAAGAGTCTCTTCACCCTGAAATCTGTCCTGTCTATGAAAACGCAGCGCTTTTGTGCTTCCGCGTTATTAAAGGGCAGGTGACGTCCAATTTATCCAGGAAGATCCGCTCGGCGCCATTGTCCGCCCACAACACGGCGAGGGGGGGCGGGCGGGGGGCGGCAGGTGCCGGAAGAGGGCGCACTGTGCCCCGCGGGGGGTTGGGGGGGACGGGGCGCCTATCGGGAGGGCCAGGCCGCGTGCTGGCCCGTGCGTTAACACGGTGGTCGCGCCGCGCCGCGAGGCGGGGGCAGACGGCGGCGGCGCGTCGAAAAAGGAGGAAAAAGCGTGGCCATTATCAGGGCCAGAATGAGGTTTTAACGCGAGCCGCGTGAATGGGCGGGTGCCTATCGACCTCTCTCCTCTCTCGCGGGCGGGTGCGCAACCGGGGCCAGCACATTGGGAACGAGGCTGGACGGCGTGGAGGGGTGAAGCGGGACGGGGGCGTGGTGGTGAGGGCAGAGGATGAGAGCGAAGTAATGGGGGATGGTTGATGCCCTCAGTAGGGGAAGTGAGGGAGAGCTCTAGGAAGGGGGATGTGTTTGGATCGGAAGTTGCCTGGGGAGTATGCGTGGGGAGGGTCTGCCGGGCACTTAGAGGCAGCTTTGACTGTAGGAGGGTGAGGAGGGTGTGGCGGGTGTGTGGAATGTCTGTGGTAGGTACTGTGAGGGGACGGTCCGTGGAGGAATTTCCTAGACGAGTTGAAACTGGTGGTGAGGGCACGGAAAGGGCCACTGAAAGGAGAATGGAGCCTCATGTACATGTGTGTGTGTGTGTGTTTGTGTGCGCGTAAATGTGTGCGTGTGTGCTGTAAGGTAGCGGTGGTCACCATGCTTGGATTGGAGGGGGGGACTACGTGGTGCCGACTTGGGAGTCGGCCTGTTAGCGGCAACTCTAGAGCGAGAGATGGTGCCTGGTGGAGTAGAGGGAAGGGGTAGATGGAGTGGAGTTTGGTGGGACTGGGCGGGAGTGAAGTCACGGGCAAAACCCATGGTGTCATTTTCTAGACGGAACGGCGAAGTGTCGAGGCGTGGACTGTGTGAGGAAATGAGGAATGGATGGTGATTGGAAGTGGAAGCGGCGCAAGGTGAGCAAGATAGTTGAGAGAGGGGAGTGAGAAGAGCGAAGCTGGACGATAGGCGGGGAAGCTTCCAAGTGGATGGAGCCAGAGCTGAGTGGCAAACCTTTCCTGCTGACGGCGCTCGTGAATTTTGGCCGGCGCCCCGCTGCGCGCAACAGGCAGTTGGCGCCCCAACCCCCTGTAACAAGCTGCAGTGGCCGGATGTGGCGTGGATTGTGTTGCATCTGTTGTTAGAATTTTATCGAGATTATTATGTGCCACTCTATTAACCTACTTTTTATTTTCATTCTGTACTTTTTATTCTTACTCTGTACTTTCTATTTTCATGTGCGATATTTTTTACAGACTTCATAATAATTTAACTGATATCACATTTTGGTTATCAGTTTATTAAACAATACAAGAAATTAGTGTTCCAAACATACTCAAAACCTGCTCAGGGGGCTCAGGACATCAGCTGTTGCCACTGCAGTGCCTCTGGCCGCGACGCCCTTAAGTTCGAGAGCGGACGGTGGAAGGATTTTCGACTCTAGCTAGATAGCTACGAGAATTTACCCGCTGTCTGGAGAAGAGGTCTAGCCACCGGTTGCTCTTATCTTAGCTTTCTGCGGATTCTACGATTAATACCAAGCGAAAAGCCGGAGCAGTTGCCTCATCAACGGGCCACGTACGCACGACCGATCTTTCCTTCCTCTTACTTGTTCTATCCCATCCCTTACAGTTACATGTAGTACACTACCTCACAAGTCGGGAGACCAGTCCGGATTTTAAAAAATGCAACATTTTTCAATTTTCGAAAATTCAGAGTTAACCGTGAAACTTGGACCTATGCCATCTTTATAAGCGTATTTTATTCTATTCTTACAAGAAATTTAAAGAAAAAATTTGGAACCTTCTTGAGAAAATTTCGAAAATGTTCGGGGGACTTGAAGTAAAGTACCCTCAAATATCGAAGAAAGTTTTTCAAAATCGCGGCGACTCTAGTCTTGCCAGATCAACCGGGGAATATCGATTTTGGAAAAAAATCTTATGTATGGTTTAGGACATTATTGAGTAAGTGGCGTTTGAGCGTTTCTGAAAATGCCGAATTTTGAGCTCATTTTCACAGAAAGCTATTGAGTTTTCGAGAAATTTATATGACATTATTTAAAGCATATGTATTCATAAATACAAATACTGTGAACAAATCGCCTCTAATGTTATAATTAACGATGTGAGAAAAAAGTAAAAATATACATTTTTGTAATTTTTGAAAAAAAGTAATGTAGCGTTTATGTCATCTTATAAAAAATGTGCATGATCTTAATGAAAGACTAAATATGGAGAACGAATTTCATTTGAAGGAAAAATATTGATCTTCAATTTTGTAGAAAACCCAAACTATTGAAATTTTTGAAAATTCAGTTTACCCTGAAAATCGAACCTAAGATATCTTTATAAGTGCATTTTACTATATTCTTACAGAAAACTTTAAGAAAAAATTTGGAGCCATTTTTGATAAAACTTTACATGAATGCCCCCGGACATTTTCAAAGTACCCCCAAATTTTATAGAATATTTTTAAAAATCTTAAATCTTCGACTAGAGACAGATGGACAGCAGTTTCTTCAATTTGGAAAACATTCTACGAGTGGTTTAAGCGCGAGTGGTGTTCACAGACAGACGGACGGACGAACAGACGGACGAACAGACGGACGAACAGACGGACGAACAGACGGACGAACAGACGGACGAACAGACAGACGGACGAACAGACAGACGGACGAACAGACAGACGGACGAACAGACAGACGGACGAACAGACGGACGGACGGACGGAGGGACGGACGGACGTTTTGCTTTAGGACGTACAAAACAAGGATTCTGGTTACAGCACGTGTTAGGGAATTTTTTTACTATAGTACGTATATTACTCCGTATATACGTATGTATACGGGAAAGTAAAAACAGTTAATTGCAACACATGTTGAATACTTAGAAATTCAATATCTATTCTTTGTAATATCATTCTCATGAGAATACAGCCAAACGCAAATTCCAAACTTCTGTCACGTATTGCGCATCTGACCACACGAACCTATCCCCAAAGGAACTTTACGACTCCAGCTGAATAAATACAAATACAATATCAAAACTTCTATCACAGCTTCAGCGCCAGACCTCACGAACACTAGTCCCACAATACCTTTATGACTTCACCTGAAAACTCAATGTCATGCATAGCAATGAACGAAGATAAAACGTCTCATTCTAGGAAGGCACGGCCTAGGCCACGCTCCACGACCGCTAGAGAATTGTCACGTTTTCTCCTCTTTGCGCTGTTCTTCAAACGTCAGCCGACTGTCAGCTCCGTCGCCGCCTCGCCCGCCGGCTCGTCCCGCGGAAATTGAGTTGTCCGTCAGCGAACCGCAAGCCACCGCACCGCGACCTGTCTCTCTGGCTGGGCAGCGCACGGTGCACCAGCCCCGACCGGTCGGGAGCCTCGCCCGACCGGGTTAACTCCGGGCCTACGCTCAATTGATTGGTGATTCCGGGCGCGTCAAATGATAAGGTCAATAGTCCCTTAAATGTAGTACTTGTTTTCTCGGAATGTATCGGTGATATTCCCCGCTGGATGGTGACATCCGGTGCTGACCTGTCGTCTAGCAGGGGTCTTCCCAGCCAGGTATCTGAGCGGGTTAACCCCGCGACATACATTCGTTTAATTAAATAGTGATTTCGGACGCGTGAAATGCAAAGTTCATTTGTCCCTAAGTATAGCGAATGTTTTTATCGCGGGAGGTAGCGCCAATCTTCCCTCGCTGATTGGCGAGATCTGGCGTCTTCCCATGCTGTATTTCCCCAACCAGGTATCTCCCACAACCGTGGTACAACCCCAGCCGGGACAAGCTCTAAGCACCCGATTGGAGTCCCCACTGGTCTCCTGACAGTGCGGCAGTGTAGTGCGTGGGTGTGTGCGTGTGTAAGCAAGGTAAGGACAAGAAACATGGAAGATCGCACGCTGTCCGTGGCCCGTTTGTTAGGGTACTGCTCCGGCATTCGCCTGGTGTTGATTGGAGAAACCATGGAAAACTACCGATCAGAGCCTCGGACCGCTAGAATTCTCCTCCAAACAGCGGCTGAAATCGACCTACGGATGTAGCTATTGTCGAAAATCCTGCCACCGTCGGGAGTCGAACCCTAGGGCCTCCCGGTTGATTCCCAGACCCACCTTTGCCGGTGAGGCCTAGTTCAATCGCGGCGGAGGGTTCATTAATTATTTTGTTTACAAGCCGTAAGTACATCAAATACAGTGCATATTAAAAGTGGAAGGTTCCGGTGTTCCTTCCCCGCTTAACCTTGAGGTCCGGCACCGCAGGCCCGCTTGCGAGTCGGCCCCCTTTCCCACGGGGCATGCACCAGCCAAGATGAGCTCTAGGCTCCCGTCTGTTTCTTAAACATGAGTGGTAGTGTAGTACTGGTAAGTGTGAGTGTATGTAAGGGGAGAGGATAGGAGACGTATGAGGAAGGAAAGGTTGCTGAAAGGTTGCGTTTTGCTCATTTGCTTAGATATTGCTTCAGCATACGCCAGGTCGGAGAAGCCACGGGCAACTACCGATCAGGACAGGCACCTCCCAGCGGAGCGCCACTCCAGCCAGGACAAGTTCGATTGGTCTCTGGCATATATGGTGGTGTAGTCATATGTGTGTGTGTGTGTGTTCGTGTGAAAGAGAGAGAAAGAAAGAGAAAGGGGATAGTAGAAGGAAGAGGAAGGAAAGATAAAGCGGCCCTTGGCCAGTTTGTTAGTGTCAGTCATTCGCCTATTATTGGAGTAATCACAGGAAACTTCCGATCACAACAGACGGCCGCTGGAGTTCTCGTCCAGATCGCAGCTGAAATCGACCTAGGTGTGTATTTGTTGTCGAAAATGCGATTCCGTCAGGATTAGAATCTTTGGACTTTCGAGACACTGGAGTGGCAAGTTATTGTCCCTGAGCTACATCAGCCGATAAAGGCGGCGGAGGAGCGTGGCGCTCAAACGAACAGCGCAAAATCCACAATGATCTTGATCTTGCCGAATCTTGTCTGATGACTCAAGATGACTCAAGGTCTTGGGTCACTGCGCCCCAAAGCGCTTTACACTATGGCTCGTTGAATCTCGCTACATATTAATATGTGCAATTGTATTGTGGCATTGCGTGCAATCCCAGGACGTTATGTATCACATCTCAATCATACTCCTTCCCCCAATTTTCCATCGCAGTAACCGGTATGTGACCATAGTAGCGTTAATGTGTGCGGTTTAGCTACTCTGAGACACCGTTAGCGCTGTCTAGGTATGGCCTCTGTGCAGCTCGGAAGCAGTGTACCCGCTTTTGTGCTCAAGAGCTAATAAGAAAGTATTACCCGTGCATTTTGCCTTTATCGATGGGCTACCTTCCTTCTCCCTGGCATAATAAATGGTTGAAAATAAAAGCTCCTAGCGGGCAATGATGACATTCTAGTGCATCATCTTTGGTGCGAAACGGAAGCTAGTTGCTGTTGAAGACGAAAACTCTTGTTCGTGTTTTTCTCGAAAAAAATCTCAAGAAATGGCTGAGGTCCTTCAAAGCAGATAACTAAAACTCTGGAGGAAGTTAAAAGAACTTATAACAGCAAACACAAAATTATTGAGAAAGTTACGAAGGCATGCAAGTTAGAAAAAGGGAACAAAATTCTAAATCCCCTAAATAATGCTTTGCATAGAGTTTCTCCTGGTATCTTGTCGTTACAGAGAATAAATACTAAAGGAATCAACAATCCTTAAATTTTTTCTGAAAAACTTGCTAAAAATGAACCATCCAAGGAAACTTATAATTATCTACGTAACCATATTTGTTTACATGTTTTCTCCATGTTTTGATAGATTGTCGAGTGAAAGGTTGATTTATAATATTTTAAATTTTTAAAAAAGTTTGTCTTGTTAGTTGATATTTAGACTGACACAGTTGATGTGAAGGAATTCATTATAATAAATTCAAGATTCGTCACTTCGGACAAACGAAGCCAGTATGCATCCCAGGTCAAGAAATTAACCATTCATGCATTAGATTGAAATGCAGGTCTGACTTTGTTTATGCAGAGGTTCGCATCCTTTAAATAACTCTAGTGGTAGAATTTGTAATTAATAATTACTACTTTAGCTTTAGCGGTTTAGCTCATTGGTCAGCGAGCACGCTTTCCATTGACGCGACCCAGGGTTCGATTTCCGCTCGGGCAAGATTATAGTGGGCATTTTCCTTGCAATGTTCTGCTATGTGTTGTTGTGTGACGATAAGAAAACTCAATTCTTAGGTTGGGAAGACCAGAACACGGCATAGGGATGCCTACGTGTTAATCACACGTACCCAGTAACTCATAGCCGCAACGCCAGGACGTCGCTGGTAGACTCAGACTTCGCACACAGGCTATGCGCCAAAGTACATACATCCATACACACTCCCTATTTTACTCGCATATCTCCATGCTCGTCAAAGAAAGTTGTATATATAATACTATGTCTAACATGGGGCAAATGAGACACGCTGGGATGGTTAGGGGTGTCTAATGATTCCGCCAGGAGGTAAGACTCAGCCGTGTAGGGAATGTCCTATGAAAACTCAAAGTTTGAAAGGACGAAAATGAAAGAGAGAATAACTAACTCTCTGACTCGTCAACTAATGTTCATATGCAGTTTGAACGTATGAATATTTTCTACATTTATTTTGTTCATTTGTTGAATATTTGTCTGGAACGTGACACCTCCGTACCATCCCCTTTTCATGAAAGCAGTCAATGTTGCGAACGACCAAATAAGCAAAGAAACACCTCAAAGTGCCCTGATACATTTGTAACTGACTTTAAGCTTTTTCAAGAACTTTCGAATCGTACCAATGCTTTCTAGAAGTCAGAACGTAATTTCAGTTGTATACTGCTTTCTGCCACTCAAAAATATGGTGAAATTGTTAAGCAAGATGCCAATGAGGCTTTTGATTATGGATGGACGTCATTCAGTTCGTTGTTAATCGCATATCTTTATTCAGGTTTAAAGTACAAACTTAATTTTTATAGGGTGTTGAGAATATGTTGAGGTATTTCTAAACTATAGATTTGCAGAATAAAACGAGCAAATGCGAAGGGAACACTCACACAGCAAGTTTTGATAATAAGATTTGTTTTTACCTGTGTCAGTGCTACTGGTTTGATTTCGTTTAATTCGATTCTGTGAATTAAAGATGTGTGATTCTGTTTTATTATCTTGAATAGCAACAATATTTTGCTGAATAACGAGTATTGTATTGGTTGGCTGACAAAAGATTTATGGCAACATTAAAGGTACAAAAACCCCTTTTGTTTTTGTTGAAACTGCTACAAGTGGAAATCTTTTTCTCTGTGCTTTTTATAAAAAGCGATAATTGCGTAGGGACCTTGATCATTCTGCAATTGACTATAAAGTTTCGTACTTCAAAGAAAAGCAACCAATCGTCATAACTGTTTTTTATTTCCACTGCCCCTTTTCAAATCCGATTACTCTTTTGCAAAACAATAGGTATTTTTGCTATTGGTAGGTTTGGTAAATTCACATGGTTCATTCCTTCATTACATGTACATCCTCTATTATTTTTATTTTGACGGTTGACAAAAAGCTATAAATAGGTCCTTTAAACAACAAAAACATGCTAGTCTGAATAAACTTATTATTTTCAATCCTATTGCATTTGTATGGTAAGGGGATATTTTAAGTGACGTAAATTATTATTGTGGTAAGGGAATCGTTAAAGAGGGTCGCTTCTCGGTGTGAGTCCTTGAGTCACAGACGGGTGGGTGTTGCATCGTTAGTGTCTGGTTTCTGGGAGTGAGCCATTAATCTTCCAGATCGCAAAGACCTGTCACGCCTTGGCGCCTTACCTAACTGAGAGCTCTCACAGATGGAAATTCGAGAAAAATAAGAAAAGCAATCCTGTGTTCGGATGTGATGGCAACAACCTTTTTTTGGTCAAAATAGACTCAGCTTGATTTAACATAAACAAGAACAATGTAAGATGATTTATGATTTCTATTGTTATCCTAAAGTAAAACACAATATTGAATTTATTATGAGCATCATACTTATTTTGTGTGACAATTTAACGCGCTATAAGTTAACTCAGTGAACCTAATTGTAAAATTTGCGAGGCAATTTTAAAATTTGAGATAAATATTCGTTAGATATTACTTCAATGATACATTTTTTTTACATTTTGGAGAAATTTCAAATCAAGATTTGAGTTTAGCTCATTATATAATTTCTCATTTACATAAACTCACATCTCTAAACTCCAATTCCAAAGGCATTTTAATGTCTTCAACAAATTTTAATGACTCCACTAGAGGTGAACCTGTTTCTAATATCTGAATTGCTTTAGGTAATTTTAGCACAACTTAATATAATACATTTTTATTATTTTACACACAAGGTTTTTATTTGATTTATTTTTTGCACCGAAGTGGACAGAAAGTCAGCTCTTGATTATTTTTCTCTCCCATTGTCAATTATCAAGCGACACTGAGTTACGGCTTCCTGTACCTTCATTATCCTTTGTGACTCGATCGCATGGCATTAATTCATTTCGCAAATGAGGCTCTGCAAATGCTAGCACGTGTACATTTCTAGAAAAACAATAAGCAAAGACCTCTACACACTATCGGGATTTGAGAATAATATGCTCATTATACAAAGTGTGTGTCAATTTTATTGTTCGCAAGTTATGCAAAATAATAAAAATTACAGGATATATTTTTTTTATTATTTTGCAAATTATGCAAAATAACAAAAAAGTGCCTGTACAGATGTATATTTAAATACGCAGTATTAAACGAAAAAAATGCCCAAACATGCATTATGCATAAATTTTTCCGAGAAACTATTAAAACATAACACAGGAAAAGAATTTTTAATATCGTTTTCCAAGAAAGATATATTTACCAAATTTGAAATCTCTATGAAGCTTAAATAAAAATGTGCATTTGTATGAAAATCCTATCTCTAGTAGTTACCAACGAGTAAATTACAGAATAGGATTGAAAACGATCTCCTGTGATCTGTTTCATCTGCTGAAAACCGTTTCATTTCTGTGCGATGTAAGAAATAAAAATTAAAATCATTGTTATTAGTTAATCTCCAATTAATTTGACTAAACTTGTCAAATTAGAAACAGTTTTCATCGTGTCATTATTTTACTTCAAAGTTTTCAAATATTTCGCGAAAATATATTTTCGTAAAATATATTTTCCGCCAAACATTTTGGCTACTACTTAACACTGTACACATATCGTACACACCTGTTACCACTAAAACATTTCTCACTAACGTTTTGAGTAAGGTTTTTAATGATTGATTAATTGTTAATGATTTCAGGCACGTCAATTACCAGGGTTATTAGTCCCGCAATTGTAATGTATGTTTTTTGCTCTGGAGGTGGCGATGGTCTTCCCCCGCTGGATGGCGAGATCTGGCGCCGACCTACCGTCGGTTAGCGTAGTTTTCCCCACCAGGTATCTCCTACCAGCGGGGCACCTCCCCAGCCTGGACAAGCGCGGTCCGTGGCCCGTTTGTTAAGGGTACTGCTCCGTCATTCGCCTGGTGTTGAACGGAGAAACCACGTAAAACTACCGACCAGTGCAGCTGGCCGCTAGAATTCTGCAGACAGCGACTGAATTCGACCTAGATGACAAGCTAGTATCGAAAATCCTCCATCGTCGGGACTCGAACCTAGGGCCTCCCGGTCAGATGGACTGCAGTGACATCGAATGTTTTAAAAAACACACCATTAATGACGTTAAGAATCAGAAAAAAAGTTAAAGGGTTATTTTTTATGTAAATTCTTTTACAATTCACTTTACTTTCAATATATGCAGAAAGTTTGAAAACATGTCATGCGCTGAACATTACGAAATTTTTATTAAGGTTTTGTATAATAATATTAATTGTATTAAATAGTATAATATACTCTTTAAAATATTTATATGATGATATGGACAATAGCTAAGAAGTTTCAGAAATAGCTAAAATCGTTTCCATCCGCTCACTATATATTTAAAATAAAAGCAATGCACAACTGCAGAATTTTGTTTCCTAACAGTTTGTTGTAACGACGTCTCCTGCACCACATGAGTCGCCCTTGCGTCGGACGCACGTTTTGCGCCCTCGAGGCTGCCCGGCGCTGCTCTTTTGTCCCGCAATGAAACATCGCACGGGTGCTCGCCGTTGCGTTGTTTTGCCAGCGGACGTTCTTTTCCGCCGGTCACAGGGCAGCGGAGTCCCTCCCACAGGGCCGGGGGCGGGGGCTGGGATGGGGATGGTGTGGGTGACGACTGTGGCGTTCTCTTTGTCGCCACGTCTCTCGCAACGTGTCGCGCGCGGTTAACAGCGAAACACGCGTCGGCGTCGCGTTTAAATCGCGACGAGATGCGACCGTTTACCGTCGGCTGGAGCAGGCGACGACCCTGTGTGGATGCGTGCGTGGAAACGGGACAGGTGAGGGTAACGTTTCTGCTGGCGCTGGCCAGCACGTGGCTGCGATGCAAACGGGGTCTAAAAGTAAAATGATGGGAGTTTTTTGCAGGTCTTAATGAGGTTTTATCAATATTCACATTATTCCTGATGACGTTTTTTGAAACATTAACTGATATTGACCCCGTTAATTATGCCCGTTTTGAATTTATTTTGTAAATTAGGAAATAACATTCTGTTATAATAATAACAATAACAATAATAATAATAATAATAATAATAATAATAATAATAATAATAATAATAATTAGAAGAAGAAGAAGAAGAAAATCTTTAGTGGCTTCAAGGTGAAATAATGAAGTCAGAAATGGAAGCTGAAGTAATTGATGACTCAAACCAGACACTGACAACACGACATTCTGGTAAAGCGATTTTCAAAAGTTTCGAAGGTGATAAACGACATAAATGGGTCGATATAAATGTGATATGCGACGATATAAAGGTGATAAATGACAAATAGAAACAACTCGTTATACCAAACGTTTGATTATCTCAAAGAGACCAACTTCAAGAGGAATCTTGACACCTGTAGCATCCGACTTCACCCTCAACCTACACTTTGGGAACCCTGTTAAATTGAGAAACATTCTGAGATTAGGCAACAACATATATCAGCGATATATCTATTACATATTGAGAGGTAGTTTACAAGACAAGCGGAAGGTACCTTCAAATTTGTACTTTCAGGAGACTGATGCCAAGGGAAAAATAACGGAATAGAAACTGCACAAAGAAGAAATATGCCAATCACAGGTACTTCAGACTGCGACTCCTGCAAGACCTTGTGACTACAGCCAACAGGCATCCCACCGCCAGCCAAACACAGACTTGGAACAAACAACCCAGGGAGACTCACTATCTCCTGTGTTCTTCGTATCAATTTCGATATTCCTAAAAACAAATATCCATCTCGAGTATAAGACATCGGAGACGAGATCTAGGTTGACTCATTCTCATATTGATGATTATAAGTTCTAAAAGAAATCTGAGAGAGTTGCTGCAAAACGCAGTGCAAGGCGCCTTGACTTTCAACCGGCAGAGGGCATCTGCTATAAAGTTAAAACCTCCGTCTCATCGAAAGGAAAGGGCCGTGTTCGAAAGCTTCTCAGAGCCAACCTTGACGGTGAAAGACTTATTCTGGTTAATCTGCTGATGTATGACAGAAATAGATAGTTCTTACAGTAGAAAATTGGATACTAGGAGCCATGACTAGAGACCAGACGAAACACATGAGTACACTAAGTATTGCTGCGGGTCTAACGTACCAACTCTAAAAACCGCACTGCTTAAGAACGCTCACAACCTGCGTAAAGGTACTTCTGGATTCTTAGATCATGCGATAGGTGTTCGAATTTACACAAGTATGAATAAGCCAAAGGTGGCGGACTTTGACGTAACGACAAAAGCAACATTAATAATAAATAATAATAATAATAATATAATAATAATAATAATAATAACAATAGCCAGATCCCGTGGCCCTCATCATCATTCTATTACCACATAATTCATCACTGAAGGCGTAACAACCTTGTCTTACCAAGGGATACTGCAGAAAAAAATCTGTTCCCCTTAATGACACACGTTTATGTCTTCCAGATAAATATTACTGGACTTCGGAAGATACATGCATAGTGATCATAAATGGCCGAGACGCATATAATAAAGTAGCCATGTAACTCATTGGATGGCTCTTGGGCAGCATGCTAGCTTTGCAAGATGCCATCCTAGGTTTCGTTCCCGGTCGGGGCAAAAATAGAGTTGTAGCTTATCTAATGCAATCGTCTCAGTTTATAAGAGTATGACGAAAGAAAAAGTTCAGGTAGGCCAAGTATGCTACATACGATGATTGGTATACGTCATGCTGGTGTCCCTTACCTTCCAGGTGTAGATAACAATAACAGGGCCTTAGCCTGAAATACCGCTAGCTGAAAAAAACGAAATTAGTCCCACCCTAAAATGCCAAATACTCGTATAAAAGCACAAGTGGCCACTATATGATTATTATCATGTTTGAAGTTTTATTTCTTAAATTTTGGATTACTTCTACTCTGTAGTGGATTCTATTTATTCTCTAAAATTTGCAATTATTGAAGGTGTTTCAATAAATTAACAAATTAAGGCTTACACCCAACATCGAAGTTTTTTCCTACTGCAGAAAGCCACAATTCCCACGAAAAGGTTTTAGCCAGTAGGTAACAAATCCAACAGGAATTTTACTCACATTTTATTCAAGGATATAATTTGGGATTCAAAATTCTAGAACATTGTTAGTGCCTCTGCTTGAAGTCGCTTTAGAAGAACGGCAAAATTAAGATTTAACCTTCGTTTTATGAAGAGGAAACTTGTTAAACTACAATTTAGAGTAACTGTTGATTGAAAGTATTTTAAAGTTTTCTTGTTTAAGTATCGATTGAGACACTGGATTTCTGCTTTCATTGGATTGCTGCTTACGGTAGGAACGTCTGGTACGGTTTTAAGAGGCAGCACGTCTATCATCTGCATTTAATTTTTAAATGTTTCTTGTTTGAAGATTTTCATTGCAGGGTCATCCACGTCGTTGTGTTTGTTGAAAGTAGCAGTGAAAAGATCTATTTAAACAAATTACTAGAAATGCCAGGATGAATTATTTGAGAGTTATTTCCGTTACCTTAATTATCAATGATATATTCTTGTTACATAATTTTATGTTTTTTGATTGTTTATGTTCATAATGAAGTGCTAAGACCTACAATGTTTGCATTTATCTATCGCGTTAAAATTATAAAATTTTGAGGACAATCTGTATTAAAGGTATAGCATTTCAAACATTTCACATTTCTTTGTGTTGTGATCGGACATACAAGTAAAAAACAACTATTTTGTGGAATTAAACCAAAATAAATATCTATAAATTGATCACAATCTTTATAATATAATAATACATTTATCAAAATAAATTGACCATTTGTTTAATTTCCTTTTATTATTCTGGGAAAGTGATTACAGTATTTAAATTTCTATGTGAAGTAGCTATGGAATGATAATTTTTTCACAATTAGAGTTCTTTACGATTTTACGATTGTCGCCTGCTGATGGAAGTTGAAGAAAGGTCAGCATGAGGGAAACAGTCGCGCTCCTCTTGTGGAAATTTCCAGAAACCAGATGAAAGTTGGTGCGTAAATCTAGTTAGTGTGTTAGTAGTAACGAACTCTGTTTTATAACTCGTTAAAACAGTCTGAACCGTTTTAATGAAACTCGTTTTGGCTGAGAGTGTTGCAGCAAGGAAGGACGGCAGGAGAGCCCCCAGAAATGAGGTAGATAACGAAAGAGCAAACAACCCCGGAGAGTTGCTATCGTGCTCACATGTCCATTTCGAAAGAATAATGCAGTTTAATTTAAGTATTTGTTTACAACCTTTTATTTACAATGCAAAATCTGTCAACAGCATGTAGTCTTATTGCCAATGTATTAATAAGATTCGTGTAAATTGAAAACAAAAGAACTGAATGCGTTTCCCAATCACTTCCAAGGAAAGTAATTTCGTTTCCTAAAATATGATCAAAGAATATGCAATGTAGAATATAAACAGAACACTCTAAGATAGTTCACGAGAATGTAGAAAGTGTGAAACACGGCGTAAGAGCCGTTTAAATAATCAGAATATTACAATGGTATACCATGAGGCTAAACCAAGGGAGTTGGACATAAAGCAACAGTATGGAGCCCAAGAATAGGTTGGAGGAATTGAGGAAGACAAAGAGTAAGGTGCTCAGAAGAATTAAAAAATGGCAGCTAGTCACACTTGTCAACAATTACCACAAAACAGAAACCCCTGGAAATCGCTGAATCAACCACCTCAAGACTAAAAGAATACACTACAAGAGTGCAAGAATGAACGAGATGGAAATCGCAGGACCACACCGAACCAGTTGAACTGATAAAGGAAAATAAAAGAATAGATTAGATAAGCCCAGTTACTACAAACTATTATGTCCAATTGTTAACTATGAAAATAGTTCCGAACTATGCCAAGTTGTGTTATAGAATTGCATTCTAAATCGTGTGGATTACGTTAACTAAACTACCGAATCATTCATTGTGAATAAGAAAAGTGTTTGTGAACTGTGTGAACAAAATACTTTTGGAACAATTAATTATGATTTATTACAATTAATTACCACAGATAAGAATTGTGAAAATTACGTCAATTGGCCAACCATTCATTAGCAGGAAATGGTTACTCTGTTCCCTGTACCAGAAAGGGTTGACTCTTAATGAGTTGTAATTGGCTAAATAATAATAAATTAAAAGATTCTATTTCGTAATTTGAGTTTTTACATTCAATAACGTGTGTATGTAGTATGTACTTGGCGTGACGGCCGGTGAACAGGCTCAGGCCTACTGGCGACGTCCCTGCCTCGCGGCCATGGGTTAAGGGGGTACGAGAGGTTAGCATGTAGACAGCCCCACGCCTTATTCCGGTCTTCTCAACCTGAGAAACAAATTTTCCCATCGTCACACAGCAACATATACTGGGACATTGCAAGGAAAACGAACACTATAGTCTTGCCTCGACCGGGAATCGAACCCGGGGCCGCATAGTGGAAAGCGAGCACGCTGACCGAGAGCGAGGCTCCATAACATCTACTGTACAAAATAACATTGAATAGAAAAATATATTTAAACAAATTGTCAAGGACATTTTGGTACCATTTGCGCATTAAACAGAAAGTTAATTATCTGGACAATGTTCCAGGATTTAGTGTCATGTGGATCTTTACTATAGGTACTGAATCACGTTCGGTTAATATATTTCCAGTGAGTTGAAACTATTGCACTATATTCAGAAATTATTTCACCAAAAACTAAATTCGATATTTTACCTACGAATTACGTATTCTGAGGCAATATATTTCACAAGTAACTGTATTAAATGTAGAAATGCAATGCTTTTATGTGTGTATATTTCTCTCATATGCTTATATTCAGCAAATCAGGGATCAAAAGTAAAACAAAATTTTTTTTTTTACATTTGGTCATTATTCGTCAATTAGTTTGTTCCTACCCCTCTTATTTCCATATACCTTTCATATTCCATTTAATATTCAACAACACATTACAGATGCATGCACAGAGTGGTTTAAATCAGTGATGTGCATTGCGCACAGCTGTGGAGCACGGCCAGCAAATGTTGCATGATGTCAATATAAATCACTTGCAGAGCTATCGAAAGCAAGGAAAAATTTGTTTTTCACGGAAGTATGACTTCCGTGAAATCTTCCTTCAATTATCAGAATAAGTAATAAAATGACCTTTCTGGACTCCATATCGTTTTCGTCGATAAATCACGCTGATCTTTGTCGAATTTTTTTGTAAACGGTGATTCTTATCAGCGCTGTCAAACTTTAGATGAACACGTTAGGAAATTGCGCTCGCTCACGCCCCATTGTTGTTATTATTGTTATTATCATTATTATGTTTTGTTAGTTTTATTTGTTAATTTTTCATAACACAAATATAAGGTTCACACAAACCCTTTTTTCGTACAAAATATGTCATCTTTCTTTGCACTAACTGCAACCCAAAAAGTCTAGATTACCTCCAGGAAGAAGAGCTCAAATCAATTTTATTGTCGTGTCTGTTTTCAGGAGAAAATCATTAAATTATGTAAACTTATTATTACTTTGAATGGTATTCATTATTCATTATCACGGAGTAATCATAATATAATTTTTTTAACTGAAAATATGAATAGTTACACTTAATAGTGTGTACTATAAAAATGTTACACTGTGATACTGGGCAGTTTCAGTCGCTAATGATTGTAGAAGTTAAGGCGATTTATAAAACAGTAAAATAAAAAAAATATAATACCGTCAAAGAGACTAACTTTTGACACTGTCAATGTTTGTAGTTTCATCCTGTCTCTATGGAGGAAGAAAATTTGTTAGTGCAAAACTTAGGTCTTTGTCAGTAATTTAGGAATATGTACTTAATTTTTCTGAATGTGAAACGTATTGGGTAAAATAAAATCAAAACTTGGTTTCTCAAGTAATCCTCCAATGTTGGCTAACTTGGGACACACATTTGAATTGTGTTTAAATGACATTTATGATTAAGCAGGCTAATTTGGAACATATATCTATACACTGTAGATATTGTAAAATACGTGTAACTGATTTTCACAATTAAATGGCAAACGTCATTTTAAAAAATTATTGGTAAATGACTTATTTTGGGACGAAGTAAATTTAAAGAAAGCCGTGTTTGAAAATCAATAAATCAATCATTAAAAGTAATATAAATATATTTAAATATATCTCATACAAAGGCAGTACGTAAACAAATTAGAAAAAAAGAAATGTCTCGGATGATCTGACGGTTCATCAGTAGATTCTTCTAACAATTTCTTTTGCTTCTTAGAAGGACATGCAGGTTTCTTGTGCTTCTGAACTACTTGTTCTTCTAACTCTTGATTTAGCTCATCCGAGATCACACTTTTTTCCTGAGGCAACATTCATTCACACTTCATTCAGAGCTTTGTCCATCTGCTCTTTGTCAAATTCTCTATTTTTCTCTTTTCCTTTGCTCTCATTCCCCTTTGCATTCATATTCATTAATCTAAAGCTGGATTTAATATTTTTATTCTTTCATTTCTATAAAATAGCAGTTTTTGGTAACTTGCCACAGTGTCCCAATTTATTCGCATCTAGTAACGCGTAGAAACTTTTCATCTATAAAAAATTAGGAGGGCAGCAATGACAAAACATAATACTGGAGACGTTGGAGAATATTTCAGGTTGTGGAATGCAATTACGCACAAAATAGAGAAAAAGCTTATTAAGAACTGTATAAGGAAAGTTTTACAATGTTTTTCAGGTTAAAGCTTATGATAACTATTTTTGTTAATGAATAATACTTATCTGTAAATAAAACCTCCAAAAGATGTTTATGTATCTTCTTTGAGCCGTCGTGAACACTGTGGCACTGCTTATGAAGCAAACACTTGAACACAACTGATAAGCTAACATTAAAAAAAAAGAGTCGCAAAACGTCCCAAGTTACATAACTGTCCCAAGTTATCTTCATTGATGGTTCTACTTTTAAAATACAAAACTGATTTGAAATATTCAAGAGTAAGCATTAAATAATGCGTGGATTTGTCTTCTTTTGTAATACATTCGCATTTAATAGTGGTTATATTACAACTATTACAAGAACCTACAAAGTTATTCAATTAAATATACAAAATGTGAAAATTTTATTTACAAAAATTATTTCATATTTCTGTTCTACTTTTGCGATATTTTAAAAACTTTATTTACTATGTGGATAATTCGTAATTCAGCTTTCCGTACAGTGTCGCGTACAATTACTTAAGAGAATAGTAGCCTGAAAATTACCAATTAGGAGCATCTTACATGCCCTTAATGGAACCCATGTGCCGCTCTCTACTCAATTTGCGGAGTATCCCGAGACTGTCTTGCCGCTTCTTCATTTAACTCTCTCTCATCCTCGACGCTGTCTACTTTAACCTGAGAGGAAATGAAATTTTGAGTCGAAGAGAACAGATAAGTCTCTTGAGAATTGTGAATAATTCAATTCTCAACGATTTTGTAAGATGATGAAGAAATCCTTTTGTCTTATCCAGGGCATATACATTTTTAATAACTAAACGCGAGATGAAAATCTCGGCAAAAGTCGTTAAGCAAAAAAACCTTCCTATATTTCCAAATATTTGTTGCAAAAACTTTGCATAATGAAAGTATAAACTGATCATTGAAAATCTTCACAAAAGAGGTACCTATGATGAATTATCTTTGAGTGAATAATAATTTGAATGACAGTATTGTACACAATTCGTTTCTTTAGAAACGAAACATGTGGGGAAAAATTACTTATCTTTTATTCAATCATAGAAACGAACCTAATTTCTAAAAAATTTTTGGATATCTTTAATTATATGTACATTCAGTGTTTTGAACAGAATTTTAACTTTTAATTCTAATCTACCGAATATAAAATACGTTTTCTAATAACAAGTAGTATATGGTGAACAACTACTATAAGAAAGCAGATGACATATCAATTCAGAGTTTTTCTTTGTTAGGGATGTATCGATACGCCAACACCATAGCGTTTATTGTATTATAAGGGACGAAAAAAGTGATAACATCCATAAATGTTCATTACGTAATTACAATCTACGGAAATGAAAATATATCCCTAAAAATAACTTAAATTCACTTATAATTAAAGCAAACAAATTCCTATCTGAAGGAGAAAGAACCTCAAACGAAAGAGAGAGAAATTGAGAACACTGTCACAAAGAGGCTTCTGCTGCTGAGACCTTCCTCCTCTTTATCGAGCGCTTCTCTCCTGCCTCCCTCCCTCCCCCGCCTCTGCCTTTGACGACAGGAAGGGAGCTCTGGGGGCGGCCGCCTCATTAAAAACTTACACGCACTGCCACCCCCACAGGGTAATTAACCTCCGCCTCTTGAACCGCCCGTGTCGCGTCGCCTCGCCGCGCCGCGCCGCGCCGCGCCGCGAAGGGTTCAGACTATCGCGTTATGAACGGGCGCGCGCCCGACCGCGCGGCACCCCCACGCTCCCTCACGATCCGAACGTCGCGTGACGAGCAACCGGCGCAATGCCTGTGTACGCGCCACGGTGTAAGATATATAGGTGTGTCAACTAGCCGCCTTTTGGACAAAATTTTTCAAGCCAATTTGAGGCTAGTTCCTCGCTTATCCGTACGGTGCACACGATCGAGTTGGGCATTCATGATGGCGTCTCGCGATTTAGTGGCTTCCACCGGAGGTTCTAAAGCTACTAAATGGATCACCATCTTGTCCCAAAAATGCCCAAGTCGTTCGCAGCGCTCACGTAGCGAGAACTGTGAGAACTAACCTCACATTACCTTCAGTTTTAGACCGGGAGTGAACCCACCTATATCTCTTACACCGTGTAAGATATTACTCGTTCACTTTACATTTGCAGGCTGCGATCTGTTTACATGAGGTCACCGCCGACTGAATGAGAAACGCGCGTCTGCAGTAGATACTGACCGTTTAATACGATGTAGATGGCGGTGAGCAGCACACAGAACCACGGCGGGGCAAGAACATAACCATTACGCAGTAGATAAGTGCAAAGAAGAAATAAAAATATTGTACGTGAATTGTGTGAATAGCGTGTGCTGTGATCTATTTTATTGTGTATTATCTTAATCATTTAAGAGCACGACTCCAGCTCAGTCAGAAAGGCATAATACGTCAGCTGTGTCCGTAGCGCTTGTGCTGCCTTCGGAGACAGCTGATTGGTCAGATGCTGATTGACATCGGGGCCATTCGCATATTCTCGGTTGTGGGCCTTCACTTTCAAAACAACATTAGTTCCTAATTCTGCCCTCTGCAAATGTAAAGTGAACGAGTAATATGTAGGTGTGCCAACTAGCCACCTTTGGGGCAAATTTTCTGACGCCAGTTTGAGGCTAGTTCCTCGCTTGTCCGTGCGGTGCGCACGATCGGTTTGGGTCACGGTATAAGATAATCTTAAGATGACATCTTAGACTGTGGCTATTGCACAGTTTTACAAAGTATTTCCTACCCGTTTTCGTAACTGTTTGCTCTAGACTTTACCAATTCCACCGCGAAACGACAAATCATTGACTTGAAATTAGAAATCAGCTGGCCACAGAGCTGTCGAATGGATCACGACCTTGCCCAAATGAGACCCAAAGATCGCAGGGTTTTTACGCGAGAACTGTGAGAACTAGCCTCACATAGGCTTCAATTTTAGACTGGGAGTGAACACACCTATATATCTTACACCGTGGTACGTGTGGATGTATTTTGAAGCCCCTCTCTCAAGATTAGAACACGCTGGAGAGTAAACGCTGAAGACGTACGGCCGGTTTCAGCAAAAACGTTTTAAGTATGACTTGCTAAAGTCTTACTTAATTTTAAGACGCGTTTTAAGTCATGCTTTCGTTGTTCATCGTTTACCCACACTCATTGAAGTAACGCTTAGTAATGTATAATTTAAATGCATCCGAGAGTTGGTTGGAGTTGTGGAGAGGATGTGGTTTAGGTGAAAATGGAAAAACAATAAAAATTACTGAATGTAAAACTTGTAGGTTGAAAGTAGATACGGGACCATGTAAATATAACCTACAAACCACTCGTTGTTAGACAAAACTGTTATTTGCAAGGCAATTATGAACCCAAATATTAAAATGTTTATTTCCTTAATAATTAACTATGAAGGAAACTTGGAAATTCCAATCGGTCTTTAATTAGCTCTAAAACATGTATTGAAATCTTTGATAGGCGAAATCGGGTGTCAAAAATTCTTTTAACACGCTTTTAGAAATATTCAAACCGTTCACGGATCCACCTTGCCTACAAGAAAGCTTCTCAAAGCTTTCGGCTTCACAATTGTCGCCACTATCTCTATCAAAAGCAAAATCCACAACACGCTCGCTATTTTAACTGTTTTTGCGATGTAAAGTATGACTTAAAATGCAAAAGTGCAACTGTGAGGTGTGCTTAAATTTAAATCGAAATTATCGTTTTAAGTTCGCCTAAAGTGTATGGTGAAACGGAAACGTCTCCTAAGTCTATCCTTAAAGTCTAAGCCCTTAAATTCCTATGACGAACTTAAAATTTTAAGTAATGGTAGTGAAATCGGCCGTTAGTGGTAGTATTGCCATTGCTTCTGCAGTGTCCATGACCGGAATGTTCTAGGGTTTCGGTAGGGAATCTTTCACTCAAGCTACGAGTATCCGGATCGAACTCAACCCCCGGTTACGAGAAATCACGGCCGGTTGCCTTATTCGTAGTTTTCTGTGCTATGACAAATGGGCAACGGATCGGGCGCGACCTTTCCTTCACCATTTTTGTCACAACTCTCTGCGTACAGACACTAACCCACGTGCACTACACTATCACACATGGCAGGAGACCAGTCGGGAGATTGGAGTTTGTCCCAGATGGGGCAATGCCCCGTTGGAGGAGATATCTGGAGGAGATACCCCACAACCCCGTTTGATGCGCGTCGGATCTCATGTTCTAACAGGTGAGGAACATCACCACGTCTGAGTTTTAACACACACACTACGCTTACGGGAACAGTAACCATTGTAGTTGCGCGCCGAGAAACACTAATCAAGCAGCCTTGTAAACGCTGGTTCAGAGAAGGAAGCTCTCTTAGCGAAGGTGCAGAATTTGTTCGTAACACGTACACCGAATGGTTGTCAATACGTTGCATTTCATATGTCCAGAGTGTATAAAAAATTGTAATATCGAAAATTTGCATCAAAACATTTTTCCATTTTTAATTGTTTATTCCAATGGATTTCCGTTACAGTTTGGGTGAGTTAATTACGTACGTTTTTTGACGTCAGTAAAGCAGTTATGTCTGTCGGTAACAGCACGCAAGCAAGAGAGTCAGCGATAATGAAATCTTCGTTCAATTGTAGCCTCAATTTAGGTGATTCAGTTAGAAGTGTTTTCAGTGTTTGGGCTGTTTTGTATTCCAATCGCAGTAGTGCTGCTTGCTACCACACAACCACACAATTTCAATTAACACTATGTATTATATTCTTAATGTTAAAATTTTAATATAAAAATAATAATATTTATTGGTAACGTAATAATGAATTTGTATTAACGTAACGCATTATCTTTCAAAATGTAATCAGAGGAGTTAATAATAATAATAATACAATAAATGTATCTATCAAATCAATTGCAAAACCTTTGACTCTCACATTCGACTTGTGTTTATCACAAGGAATATTTCCACAAGAATTTGAACATATTTTTCCAATATAGAAATCTGGTGATTAATGAAATGTAAGTGATAGATCAGTCTCATAGAGCACGCTAGAGGAGTTTGCTCAAATACTATATGGGGATTAGCTGGGGTGGCATTGCTCAAATATATCTAAAATCTTTGGAATTACTACAAAAAAAAGCATTGTCAAAATTTGCTTACGTAAACCAATAGATTACTGTACTACAACGCCAACATTGAAAGAATTTAATGTATTTAAAATTAATGAATAATTTAATTTACTAATTTTCTGCTATATTTATAAAAAGTAACAAATTTCCAAGTAGCGACTCAAGAACAGTGTACAAGATAAATTAGCTGCAACATTTTACATGAAATGAAATGTAACGCCAATTCAGGTTATATAAATTTCATGAGTTGTGGCCCAAAATATATAACTACGTAATTTCACGTAGGTCTGACATTAGTAAACTAAACAACAAGGAATTGTCAAACATGAAAATAATTAAATATCTTATTTACCCCAATCAATTAAAATAAAGATTTTCATCCTTTGTTAATCTGATTCATTAAATTTGACTAGTCATAACATAGTTTGAGATACTTTTCCTTTCCTTTGTAGTAACACACGTTTTGTGTAATATTATGTATATTTGTAATGTTTTTTAACTTCCAAGTACTTAACGTAACCAATATCAACCAGCCCGTTACCGTGCTAGCTCAGCCCACCTGTGGGTTCCTCCTCAGTAACAATTCAGCCTCCTACGATCAGCAAAATTGCCACTGGATCCGCCCTCCGTACGGAGAAGCGCGAAATCTGAATGTAATTCTATGCCTATCTGCGCAACTAACAAGCATTCTGAAACACTGTACAGCTTGCGTATAACTAACATTTTTCTAGAGAGTTTTACTTGGAAATTGTATTATCTGAATTCGAGACAGTAAATATTGTCAGAAAATGTGTGCTTAGCATAGGTGCAGCCAGTGTGTAGGTACTTTTGGAAAGATTAAATTCTGAAGAGAACTTTTCATTCCATTCATGTGTGTTCAGGGTTATTGCGTTAGGTAGAAAGCGATGGGCCAATTCAGAGTATTAATTTAGGCAGCTATAGAACGAACGCAGATTTTGCGTAATCTAATTTTTGTCCCTCTGTTTTCAATTAACAATCCCCCGAGACGTTTAACCTCGAGGGGTTCTGGTATGAATTTTCAATTTATAATTCCAGGTTATGATATAAAACAAATTGAATGTGTATTGATCTTTGAATGGCTGCTTCGTATTTGTTATGATAATTGAATGCCTATTGTTTGAATCCAAAACAGTGAGAGCAGAGATGGATTGAGCTGTACCTTCTACGTGAGTTTGACTAACATGTTCATTGATCATTCTATCGATAGAATTTTACATTAATTTGCGCGTTTGTATAATTCAACACTAAACCAACTCTATTTAAACTTTACACAGACAATGATCCGGTTAAACCTCTAATCGTTAATATATATCGTGTATATTATAAAGTATCGTGCATATTATAAAATATCGTGTATATTATAAAATATTGTGTACATTATTGAAGAAAACCCAGCCAATCTTTTTCAACTTGCAGTGGACTAAGCGACTAGCTGGAAGTTCTCCTCTCTTCTCTTAGCTCATTTATAAATTATTACTCTTCTTTTCAAATATAATTTATTATGGCTAAGTACAAAACTTTACAAAGCATGCGTGTGCTTTATTAAAATCACAAATTGAGTCTGCTCTCATACATGGCAAAAAACAAGTGATAATACAATCAATAATTTTTTTAAAGGCATGACTACGATGTCACTTTTTATGCTATGAAGCGACACAATTGTTTACAGAGTATTTAAATGGCAACAGCACCTTATCAAAAACAATTTAATGCATGTTTTTGTTTTTCAACAATTATAAAATATCGTGTTAATATAAATCGTGTATATTGTCTGTTTGGGAATAATGACAAAAGTTCCATTTTGACTTCAGATGGTAAAAGGGAATCAGAATATTTCGTTAAGAGATGTAGTTACGTAATGGAGTTTTTGTCTCCAGTTTGCAAACATCCATATATATGATCTGAAATAGCAGCGACAAGTCTTTTAATTTGTGTTCCCCTTTCATGGGGAACAACTGATAGGTAAAATAGGTTTTCCAATTAATGATGCCTAATTTTACAATTCTTCACTTTTACCTTATCTAACCTGCGAGGACAGCGGCATCGTCCAAAACCTACTGTAAGGAGGTAAGCCAACGCGAAGGAAAGAAACACGCACGTAGTGCCAGCCACATTTTGTCTTTTCTTCTTACGTCAATAATAACGCAATATGGGTACAACAACCTTGATACGCTCTTATTCAAGGCTCATTACTATTACTCATATTACCAACATTTGTGAACCTTTGAAATATTTAGAACTTCAACTGTTACATTTACTTCAAGTTATTTATATATACAAAGCCTCAGCATTTCCTCAAAATAAGACGATAAAAACTTCTGACATGCTACGCATCTTCTTGTTTTTGTTTGGTAGTATCTATCAAGATTAACGAGAAACCAATGTAGGTTATTTGTTTGCAACTACTTTTTCTCTCAGATGCCAACGACAATAACAAGTCAATTTTCATGTAAGGGAGAAACGATGGCATCAATTAATGTTGCAAACAAGTAAAATATTTTGTGGCATTTTGAGGCAATTTTGCGATAATTGAAATCCTAACAAGTGTACCTTACTACTAACAGTCTCCCCATCCATTACGCCGATGTGGCTAGTGTCTTTATCAGTCATTGTACGTAATATATTGACATACGACCATGACAAGTGCATTTAACGAACTCATCGTGCTAATTTCTGTATAAGATCAGTAGTAGGTGATGAAATAAGACAAAAATATTTTGTTTTCATTGTTGCATTCACAATTTTACTTGAACGTTTGAGAATTGTTTTACTTTTAATCCTAGTGCTAAAAATTGGCCTTTTAGCACTCTGAGCTTGCCCTAAAATTAACTTATTTTACTAGTAGCTGTCTAGAAGTATTTATTGTTTATATGGGAATTTTTTAATCAAAGAACGATATTACGTAAAATATTGAATGACAGAGGGCGTATGACACAAATAGTAGACACGACAAGTTATTAACCTGGACTTCGGTTTACAATCTTCTACTGCGTTCTTTATTTGCTCTTTATCGGTCTAAAATAATTGAATTAATTGATAACAATATCGGCTCTGTTTTTGATTTCCTTACGTGTCCCTTTCGCACAAAGTTCTCTGGGCAGTGACTGGTCTCCGTGTTAGCTACCCTAGAAACAGTAAATAGCTTATTCCTTGGCGACGACGATTCCACCATTATATATTTCCTTTGTCAGAAAAGTTCCAGGACTCTTTTTTTTATTTCTGAGTTTGCATTACAAAAATGGAACTAATGTTGATTTTATATTACCTGGTATGTGTTCTTACTTGACATGACGTTGTCCATGTTTCCGCGCAAACTCACTAGATGCTGTGCTTAGCAAGGACGCTGTTTGTGTTGTCGCAATAGTAAAGGTGACACAAAGGTTGCAGATAGTGAACAAAGAGTGAACATTAAGATGTGCGTTAAGCTCGGGAAAACATCTGCTGAAGCGTGGAATTTGATTAAGCAAGCATATGTAGGCGAGACACTTTCAAGAAGTCTAGTTTTCGAGTGGCACAAAAAGTTTCGTGAAGTCAGAGATTAATTCCAAGAGGATCCCAGAGCTGCTTGCCCGTATTCAGCACATACTGATGTAAACGTGGAACGTGTAAGGCAGATATCGCAAGAAGACCGTCGTGTGTACGATATCAGAAGAACTGAATTTGAATCGCGATGTGTGTCTCAAGATATTACGCAAAGATTTAGGGAAATAAAACTTAATGCAAAAACTCGTCCCTCACTCGCTAACAGACGAACAGAGAGATCAAAGACGAAGAGTGTGTGCTGAACTATCTGATACAGCCAGACGTTATACCACATTTGTGTCCAAGATTATTGCAGGGAATGAAAGTTGGTTCTATCAGTATGATCCTTACTCGAAGCATCGAAATTCTACATAACTTTCTCTCTACTCCGTTGCGAGAAAGTAAAAACGTCATCAAGTCTCGAACTGTTATAATTTCTCCCCAACAACTGAATTATGCGTGGCGGTGCTAACCGACGCACACTGGGAAAAAAGCCCGAAAAGCTGGCCAAAAGTCAAATAAGATGCCAATCGCATATAAAATATTTTATCTAGGGGTTTTTGTGGTCGCTGAATCCGAATCTGAAGCCATATTTGTATTTTTTTTAAATTGGAATGCATAGAGACAATAATGCATCAGAAAATTAATTTATAAATCATTTGACAGATGTATTCTACAAAATATTATTTGTCTGACTACTAATCTCATTCGGATGATAGTAAAAGCCAACAATTGATAGATTAGAATGTATTTTTGCAATATTTTAGAGTATTTGATCTATCAAACATTATCCCTCAATTTATTTGTTAATAAGAAGAAAGTAATAGTGGTTAAACTGGAGTTGAATAATTATTTTATCATTTCAAATGAAATACATTTTTAAAGTTAAAAGAATTATAACTTGAAGCTCCCCTAAAGGATGAGTGAACTTATTCGTCCTCCGAAAAAGATTCTTCATCGCCAAAAGTGATGTCCAGGCAGATGAGAAGGGATATCGCGTCGGGAGAGAATTGGTTCATTTTTCTTTGAGGGGTCTTTCTTAGACTAGTGATCAGTGGATCAGACGACACAAGAAGCCAATGAAAATATCTTCCAAGTTTTTTTGTCTGGAGCATTTCCTGGAAAATCCAGTGTAATGTGCTTTAAAATCTTTGTTTCTTGCCTCTTGCGCTTGCCTCCGAATATTAACCGATTGGCAGCAAAGCAGAATTTATTATTTGGGGGCTATGAATTAAAAGTTTGTGAAGTATTGTTGGCATGTAATACCAAGAGTATTTTTCCACATACAACTTTGCAGTCTTAATACAAAAGTAGGCACCCTGCGCGCCTACTGCCGAGTTCATCTATTAATCCCAATGTTTTTGGTTTTGACATGTTTTAATTTGTTTATATTTCTTGTATCGGGAAACTGATGATGTTTGAAACTGTTACACTTACCCTTTTGTTTCAAATACTCTTGAAAAGAATATCCTTTCAAGTGTAGTTCTTCAATAAAATCTAATAGTTTGAAAAACATAATATTTAAGATATATATTTTGTTTGTTTATATTATTTGTAAATATTATTTATATTATATTAATTGTTTACATTAAATTAGTAAAATAAACAATTATAACAAATGTGTATTAATCATATTAATGTTTTGCAATTTTTTCGAAATTTCTAGTAGCTCATTCTCCGATGAACGTCAAATTTGTGATATTATTTGTTGTTCTACAACTGTATTAGCACATATTGCCAGGTAATTGTTACGGATATTATTTAAAAAATATAATAATTATGTTTTAAACAGTGAAAAACGTGATAGAAGGCGGTAGCCTTAATTTTTATCCTGTTAGAACATAAAATTGTAATGTAAATAGAATGAAAGCAATTTTAATACCAATTAGCACATTAACAATTTATACAAATTGAGTAATATTCACTAATTATCGATCAGATCTTTAAGAATAATATAGAGTTTCCAGATATAATTATAGACTCATTGAACAAAGTTACGATGCGCGTCATGTTTGATACGCCAATGTATATTCCACCGAGCATCTGCTTTGAAATGTTTTTTTTGCCCTACAACTTCATTAGCAGATATTAGCAGCTAATTGTTAGGAATATCAATACAGGACATAATACTTGATAGTTTAAAATATAAAAGACGGTGGTAGTGCGTGGAACTTCTAACTTTTACCCTGTAAAATAAAAAAATATATATATAAAAAATAAACGAAAAATCGCAATTTTTTAATATAAATTTCTCGTAACCGAAGCAAACAAATGAAATGACAATTACTCACCACATAGATTACACCTACAAGAATAACATAGATTTTCGCAAATGTCATTACATGATCATTGAACAAAGTTATGCGTCATAGAATGCGCGCTTGCACATAGCCTTCGAGATCAGACCCAAGAGAAGTACATTTTGTCTAACTTTGAAACAATGTACAAATGCAGTCAGTGAACATACGTTTTCAAAATTTACGACATTTAATGCAGAATTTTGTCCTCTTTTAAATGGTGTATGACACAAGTATGTATGTTGAAATTAATGTTTTGGACTTTTGGCCAGCTTTTCGGGCTTTTTTCCCAATGTGCGACGAGAGGATATTAAATGGCCACTGTTGCGCTACTCCCTGCACCGAGGGCCTCTACTCCGTGCGAGCGTCGAGTGACGGTCCTCCGGTCGGCGTGGAGCCGGAAGCGGCCATCTGCCGGGCGGGTGCGCGTGGCCTTGACCAGCGGCGATCGCCGCGCGCCCAACAAACGGAACAAATGAGCGGCGACAAAGGGGGCGGGCACTGCAACGGGCGTGGCGCTGACACCCGCGGCGACCGAGGGGGCGGCCGCAGCGTTCGGCAGGAGGCTCAGGTTGAGGTGGCCATGGAACAGGCTGGCCACCTTACGGCGTGTGGGTAGGTCGGGGTCGGTGATGTCGTGATGGATGGAAGTTCTCTGAGAAGTTCTTTTGAAACGTTCATGTTATCGAAATTCATACCTTATAAGGGAATGAGTTGCGTGCACAATCGCTGTTATACTCTTGACTATTTATGGACATCTATGAAACCGCCCATTTTTCGTACCAGATCTTGTAACAAAAATCCAAAAAAACCTGTAAATATCTTCCGACGAAATGGGAAAGAAGAACGGTCAACACGAGAACTCGCGATTTAAAAAAATGTGGCTATGCATATTCCTGAAACTAAGAAATAAAATAGCAATATCTAGAAAATACTCTTTATTTCTGTTCACCATCACCATAAGTTGAACGATAATCCTCATTCTCGATTTCAATTTCTGGATGCTGTAAGTAAATATGATGCGATTAGTTGTAAAAAAATAGGTTTACCAAATATCAAATTAAGAAAAAATGCGCTCGAAACAAAGATGAGATGAGCCAAAAACGAAAATATCCTTAAACATTGCCTTTCGCACACAGCTTCATTCCTTTTGAAGGTCCTCTTTGAAGGGGAGACCATCGAGCGACACTGTCTGCTTGGCATGGCCGAACTCGCCAGCCAATGCAGTGGGCGTTGTGTGGCACTCCTGATCGCTTTCATGGGGGAGCCGAGGTGGGGGTACAAGAGTCCGGGGGCGGCATTGCGTGGCCGGCGGGGGCCGCTGCGTGCCTGGTGCCCCGGGGCGGCAGTCGCCTGTGCTCCACGATGCCCCGCGCCGCGCGCCGCTGCCTCCTCCGCCCGCTGGGGCTCGCGCCCGCCGCCCGCGCTGCTCGCGCTCCTCTCGCTGGCGCTCGCCAGGGGTGAGTCCGCGCCGCGCCGCGCCGCCCCACACCGCACCGCATCGCATAGCACCGCACCGCATAGCACCGCACCGCGCAACACCGCACCGCACAGCACTGCTCCGCATAGCGCCGCACCGCATAACACCGCACCGCACAGCACTGCTCCGCATAGCACCGCACCGCATAGCACCGCACCACATAACACCGCACCGCACAGCACTGCTCCGCATAGCGCCGCACCGCACCGCATAGCACTGCACCGCATAGCACTGCACCGCATAGCACTGCACCGCATAGCACTGCACCGCATTGCACCGCACTGCATAGCACTGCACTGCATAGCACTGCGCTGCACCGCATAGCACCGCACCGAGCCTCTCCGCCCCGGGCAGCCCCGCGCCGCCCCGCGCCGGCCAACGAGCGAGTATTTTGTTCTGACAAACTGTATTGGTTTATTGGTGATTTGTCGTTGGCGGTATTTCAAATAAAAGAATTGAAGGCTTGGTCATGTCGAACAGTATTATTTAATTCAAGATAGCTTTTGATGGCTTACCCTCAATTATTAGTTACCTGGCACGAAAACAAATAAAATACAATATATTCAGTTATGAGCTAACGGACTGAAAATTGAGTAATATATAATTTTAAAATACGATAAATTAAGCCGACCTGAATGGCCGAGGTGGCTAAAGCGAGTGCCGACTCAGTGCCTCGGTCTGAAGGTCGCGTGTTCATAGTTGTTTGTGCCTTGTCTCTCATGTGTACATACACACATACATATGTTTATGTATACATACATGTGTGTTGTCGCAGAAGGCCTTGGGTGTCTGTTGACCACAGCTCGAGGAGCCCGCAAGTGTGTCAGTATCTAGTGTAAAAATTAATGTGTCTCCAAGAGGAACACTGTACGTACCCGGCGCGTATAATCGAAAATCGATATCTCCTGAAGCTGAAAAAAGCTCTAGGAAGAAAGGACAAATTAACATAACATAATTAGTGGATAAAAAGGATAGGGGAAGGAGGAGTGATCAATAATTTAATACTACAAAAATAGTGATTCACTATACCATGATATTGCCTTTTGACCACGACAATGTCTTTAAACATTTTATTTTGACAAATTGCTACAGAGAAGTTTGGTTCATGGGCTTGGTTAGTGGAAATAATTATACTATTTAATCGTTTGCCAACATTTCGGGAGATATATTTTCATGATCAGGCCTATAATGTACAAAATCGATAAAACAGTAACTATTGCAAGTATTGGCTCAACGTTCAACGCGGCATCACTCGAATTGCCAATCATTCAATCGGCGTGCAGAAAACCTATTTCTTAAAGAGTAGATGCCTTGTCTAAAAGTGGTTATTTTTTAGAGAAGGAGTCGATCTTAGTCTACAAACACAACTATTTGTTTGATACTTTTATTTACAACTGGGGTAAACGCCTCAGTAGTGGTCGTAGTTAAGAATTATTTTGCAGTTTTCTCAAAATTCTAGGTCTACAATACTAGTTATGTGAAATTCAGTGGTAGAGGAGCATACGTCTATCTGAACAGATCATCCCTTGCCTAAAAATCGCTAATTTTCAATTTAGTATTTTTTTTATTAATTTTTCTTCAAACTACCAATTTTTTCCAGCAGCGGCCACTTGAAAATTATAATATTTTGGTAATAGTTATTACTCGACTCAATAATGTGCAATTGATATTCTACCCTCTGAACATGTTTGAGACCAACAAAATTCAAAAAATACTTTTTTAATTTTATATTACGTACGTACATATCGTACTAACCCTCACCACTAAAATGAATAAGGCCCACTTCTAACGCAGTGGCCACTTCCGGTGTCATTACCTGTATGAATAAATAGAACACGAGAGGAATCTGCGTATTTAATTAACCCTCCAACCCGTTAGGGAGCTGCCTGCCCGGATGTTACCACTTTTTGGGAGACGCCAATTAGAAAATTTTAAATTTGGAATAATATAATTTTAATGATCTATTAAAAAATATATTGTTATAAAAACATGCACATGTTCATAAGTTATACTTCGTTTTAGATTAATAATGTAAAAATTATATTCCAATTATTCTAAATTACATAATGCATTAATATATTATAAATAATGTGATATGCGTATATATTTTATTGAATAACCACCATTCAGTAATAGATATTTTTATATTTAATTTATATGGGTGGTGATACCATTAGTTTTGCTCCAGGGGACACCAACTGAAGCTACGCCACTGCCTTCAACGAGGAATGCCGTGTTGAAACGTCTCGTCAGTTCGCGGATCTCCGTACATAGATGACTTAGGATTTTCCCCTCTGCCGCAGGATGCCACCGCAAGGCGGAGAACCACCATTCGGACGCACTGAGCACTGAGATTCTGCAGAGGCGCACTAGGACTGCATCCCGAGGACAACTTTTCTTTGGCCGTTTTTCTTCTCCCCCAAAAAAACAGCCCGATTGCATCTTGTTCGGTTTTCCTTGCGAGTACAAGGACGAGCTCGTATCAATACTTGTAATATCGCTCTTTCGCTTTCATATGTAAATAACGCGGAAGAGAAAAAGTGTTCTTTATAACGTAGTTATGTTTGTATTAATCTTGTATTATAATGCTCAGAGAAAGGAAAGCTTTTTTATTTTGTAATTCAACTGTGTCGAATGCTATTAATTAATTGGACCTGATTTCATGTACGAAACGCATTTCTACGGTCTTCTCCAGCGAGGAGGGAAAAGGGAGGCCCTTAAAATATGTAGAATTAAAATAATTATATTTTAGTTAGATAACATATATGATTTCGAAAATTCTGCCACGTTCATCTGCAACATCCATCGAGTATTTTTTGTCGACTGGTGCGAGATCATTTATTTGCGTTACTCACGAATGGAAACTTAACTGTTTCTTTCTTCCCAGTCCCAAAACACAGACCGCGGTGCAATAGGGCTCTACCTTATCAGGTAGTCAAAAGTGAAAAGGGATTAATTGGGAAGACGGTGTGAGGGACACCTGTCCGGAGAATGGAATCCCGCCATGCAATCCCAACATTGTCTCTTTCCTTACGCCCATATTAAAATATTGCCGCATTCTTCCCAGTCTCCATTTTGAAAAGTTTATTTTATTGATGGATGTTGAGGCGCTCGTCAATTACTGAGGTCATTGAGGGTTATGAAGGTTAATCTAATGAAAGCGATAATGATGATGTGGTGTCGCGCTGTTCGCTTGCCATGGAAACCTCCTTGGGGGTTTAGTGATATCTGCTTTATTATCATCGTCATCACCTTGATTAACCCTTAAGCAGTCACCAGGACAACACCACGGCTTCATAAACCAGTTTTCTGGGAAAACTGTATCGCTTGCAGGGTTGCTTCAAGTACCTACCGTTCCAGGAAGGCGTTCAGATCCGTGTTGTTGAGGCAAGATAATATTTCCTCGCTCCATTTTTTTCTGGAAAGTGACGTCATTGTAGGTGAGGTGACTCCTGTACCGTAAGCGATACTTTTCAGCATTTGTGGTGAATTATTATCAATTATAATTTCTTTAAGTGTGTTATGGCTAGTTTAAGATCGTTTTCAAGTTAAATAAAAGAGATTTGATTTAAATCATTTCCTTAAACGATACACTTTCAGAATTAACACTTAACAGTGAATATTTTAGTTGAAAATTTAATAAAATAAATGATTTCAACTTACATCTTTGTTAGTTTTCTTTCCAGTCGAATACTTTTTTTTGATCCATTATATTCTGCGCGTGTCAAAGTTAAGTTTTATATGGGGAGTTGCACACAACTCACACGACTATTTATGTTAAAACTTTCCGCGTGACTGCTTAAGAGTTAACCTTTAGGTGGGGGCGCTCCTTTCGGGAATGTATGGGGACGCATGCGAATGTATGCACAGAGAAACATTCTAACTATACGATTGCTTCACGCTTGCCGACAAACAAAATGTTATTGAAGAACAGTTTTAGCATTTACAAGTATTTTCAATTTTAAAACATGCATGACTATTATTGCAAGAAGAAATAATGAATAATTTATGTATACAACGAATCAAGCGCGCGTATTGCAATTTGTTCAGCAAAATAAATGAAACACACTGAATTTTCTAAAACCTTAAAGTAGAAAAGTATCTCTTTTGAGTAGTCCGAATATCTTTAAGCCATTTCTATTAGGAAACTTGAAACAATTTGGGTTGGATTCATACAATCACCCCGCGTCACTTGTGAAATTTGAAGACCAAATTGGGGCCAAATATCAATGTACAATTGTACTGTTTTCTTGTGTAGGCTTCTACGCACACTACACATAGTCTGTATTTGGTTTGTATTTTGTCAGAATGTACTTCAAAATATTTTCGAAAGAAACTCTTGGCCCTCTCTCATGAACTGAGAAACATTGAGATAGGTTCTTTCAACAGATTACGAATTTTATCCGGATTGCAGGTTCCTTGGACTTTAAAACAAAAAAAACATGCATAACATCATCGTCAAGTTATTTATAAATTGTAATACACCCGAAACGCCGAAGCTGGAAAATTTACGGTAGAAAAATCTGAAAAAATAATTACTTTAATTTCCGAACGTGCAGGGAACGGGTTCTGCCAAACCGACTTTTCAACTGTTAATGACATTCACTGGCAAATCGCTGATGACGCGACTATGCGTCACTTGTGCGAAGTCGAAAGTGAATAAGCGACAGAGTTGCTGAAAAAGAATGTCCACAGTCATGCAATAGCATTATTTTATAACCAAAAGTGCGACATTTACTCCACCGCACACCCGTTTAAAGGCTAAGATATAAAGTACTTTCCTCTACAGACCAAAATATTAGTCATTGATTGCGGCAAAAATTTATTTTCGACCATAGATCTTAACAATAACCTGTGAGTACAGGTTTCTAATGTTGTATAAACATGTATAATTATCATTTATTTTGAGACATATTAAAATGCTGAAAAGTTCCTCGAACTATCGGTGCGTGAGGGATTTTCCACTATGTTTCACCTATTTTTAAAATCCAGCTTCGAAAGATATTTCACGTAACCAGTTTATGAATTTCTAATAATTTGGGTGCCAGGAAATGGTTATAGTTAAATCCCTGAATATTTATTATCAATACTCATAAATAAAAAGCCTGCTAGCTCGGTCGATTGGGTTCTTATAAAATAATTGTTGCTTCTTACTCCACAATCAATTACTCAATCTGTCATTCATACGAAGTAGCGAGGAATCTGAAACATCTACTCTAAGATTGCACGTAATGGCAAATGAAAATCAGCTTACTTTCAACAACTATGAATTACAGTTTATTAAACATTAAAGATCAATCATTCAATTTCTAATGCTTGTTTCAGATTATCATTAGGCCATGAGCATCTTTTTGTTATTGCAATAACGTTATCGAACCATTATCCGTTCTTCCTTCTTCGCGCGCACGACGCTTCCCATTCGACGTTGCCACGTAGAATCTTCTTGTCGCTGTAGTCCAATCTTCACTCTTGCTGAAGTCCACGAGGATCCATGACCAAGTTGAAACTTCTTAATTCAATAGTAAAATTTTATAAATCCACACTTGTAGCTCCACCGCGAAAATATTTTAAGTTCACTTTCCAGCATACACTCCCACGAAATATTACAAGTCTCAATAAGTACTACTCGAACTTAACACAGCTCTCAGCAATTTGTTCACCTCCACGACACGAGACGGAATGAAGTAATATTCCCCTTGTCAACCCTTGAAACCTCGCCTTATTTCTCTTTACATTGTGTTTCAAACTTTTTCTAAACGTCCGTTTACATCACCCTTCCTGTCACATTTCTCAACCAATTACAATCTTGTGGTCACTACGGTGCACCCCCGCACCCGCTTTTAAACAAACTCATCTCCCGTGTTGCTATTGTATCACACTGCATGTTTGCACCATAGCAACCCAGCTCTTGCAGTATCTACCTTGCGGTGTCACTTACGAACGTCTTCGAACTTGTCCGCGTAGCTGCGGTGCCACTTGCGTGTTTACACGCGGTAGCTGTGGTGCACCTCGCACCTGTCTCATAAGGAACTCTCGTTATTCACATTTCTACGGTGCCACCTGCGTACCTACACCATAGAAACCCAAACTTTTTGCTGATATCCCGAATATTTTGTCCTTTATTTCCTAAATAAATGTTCGTCATTTATGGTATGTCACAATACATATTTCTTTTGATTTCGGTAACTTTGCCAGATGTGAATGTACTGTACTCGTACATTTTCAAAATGATGACATGTTGAAGACACCTTGCGTCCAAAAGCACATTCATGGATAGAGCGTCGAAATATTGAAATTTAATTGGAACAAGAGATTTTGATAATTAATTTATTTCCAAAATTCTGATAATGAATGGTGGACTGATAATGAAAATGGTGTGCAGTATTGCGATACGTTTTGAACGAGTAATCTTGAGAAAATTTATGAGATGACAATTATTTGTCTTATCAAAACATTTTTATTTTGGATCTAGTTGCCTGTCACTTGTCAAGACAGAATTTAATTTCCTTTCTCTTTTTCTCATTGGCAAACGATTCGGAATTAGTTTCTGTGCTAATAGCTTATACTGATAAATTTTAACGTAAGCGGTAATTATCAATTAGTGATCATTTAATGTGCAAATAATAATTATTTTATGTGCCATCAAATGAATATTACAATCGCTTAGTTATACGTTGCTAGGAGTTAACGACCGTGCGATAAGGACAGATTTAATTACTGTATTCATTAATTTCATTAACAGTGAGATTCATGAAGTATAGTCAAATAAAGTTATAAGAGAACATGCTTATTAGACTATCCCTTTATGAGGCAATATTTGTTTGTCCATTGCATTAAGTATTGGCATTCTCTTCCTCTATCTAAATGACTCGCGTATAAGAGTTTCCGGCTTACAGAAGACATTCTGAGGAATACTCAATATTCAAGTAAGTGTTAGAAGTCGAATAGGCAAATTCGGCGCTAAAGTGTGTATTACCCGCGGAGAGTTTATTGTTATTGATATCCTCTTCGTGTTCTGGCGAGCGATAAAAGCGTGCTGTTTGTCATAGCGTATCATTTTAACGCACTATGTACTTGGAATTGATTTTCTTACTAATGTGATGAAATTGTTGCTGATCCTTAGGTGAATACTCCTCAGTTTGTGTGAAAGGCGACATTTCAATTTAGATATATTTGTTCGAGAATTTCACGATTACTCCGAGTGGCAATAGTGCCGAAGATGAAGTTATTGTCAATATCGAAAACACTTTACATCGTAAGTCAACTTGAGAACTGTAATAACGTAAGATAATCTTGGGTGATAATATATGAACATATATTATCACCTTTTAGCATCTCCCTCTCATAAAAGTTTTCACCGACAAGAAAGAGACGAATATCTATAACTTTTATAATGGACTTTTACTGTATATACAATTGAAGATCCTTTATAAAAACATTTGCAATAGAAACTTCCAAAATGCCGATAAATTCTAATAATACTTTTTCGTTATTATAACTTTTATGTCGTGTGTTACTTTGTTTTCAAAAGTAAATCGTGAAAACATTAAGAGACATTGAAGAAGGAGAAAAGTGGAAAATAATTGATAGATGGCAATGAGACAATCGTGACTCATAACATGTAACGACGCAAATGATTATTACCAGTCTAACCTCAGAACATTTTGCGATGACGAGCTGTGTGAAATACTACGATAACAAAATGCGAGGACGCAAGGGAATCCCATTATCTTTCAATCACGAAAGAGAAATAAACGCAAGCGCTTATGCGGCAAATTTTAATAGCTTTCCATAACTATTATTTTTAATATGTATCTCTGTAAATATTGTGTGATATGGAAAACAAATCGCTTCTTCTCCCGTTACAAAAATTAAATGTGTAGTATTCAAAACTTTCTAGGAAGAAATATTCATTATATTGATAAGAAGTGAAATTACGCCCTCTTTGATACGCACATGATATGCCCCACATATGTTCTAAATGCTTTATTCGGACACGTTAGAAATAAAGTTCTATTCATTCCAGCGAGTGTTTTATAGCGTTCGTTTCTTACATTGTTCTACAAAATTACATACACTAAGTGATCAAAAGTATCCGGACACTTGGCTGAAAATGACTTACCAGTTCGTGTCGCCCTCCATCGGTAATGCTGGAATTCAGTAGGGTGTTGGCCCACCCTTAGCCTTGATGACAGCTTCCACTGTCGCAGGCACACTTTCAATCAGGTGCTGGAACGTTTCTTGGGGAATGGCAGCCCATTCTACACGGAGTGCTGCACTGAGGAAAGGTATCGATGTAGGTCAGTAAGGCCTGGCACGAAGTCGGCTTTCCAAAACACCCCAAAGGTGTTCAATAGGATTCAAGTCAGAAGTCTGTGCAGGCCAGTCCTTTACAGGGATGTTATTGTCGTGTAACCACTCCGCCACAGGCCGTGCACTATGAACAGATGCTCGATCTTATTGAAAGGAGCAATCGCCATCCTCGAATTGCTCTTCAACGGTGGGAAGCAACAAGGTGTTGAAAACATCAACGTAGGCCTGTGCCGTGATAGTGCCACGCAAAACAACAAGAGGTGCAAGCCCCCTCCATGCAAACCACGACCACACCATAACACCACCGCCTCCGAGTCCGGATACTTTTGATCACACGTACGTCGGGAGCCAAGAGCGTGTCCCAGCTGGGGCAGTACGCCACTAGTACGAGATACGTGGATGTGGAAAACCCCGCAAGCCGATGTAAGTCAGCTCCGGACCTCACTATCCATCAGGGAAAGAATGCTGCCATCTCCTATGATAAAAAACTTACACTTACGGGACTAATCACTACAGCAGTTGAGGCGCCCGGAAATACATGTCGAAATGTAAGTCGGCGCCGGACCTCACCATCCAGCAAGGAAAGAATACCGCCATTTCCTCTGATTAAAAAATACACTTCCGGGGCTAATCATTTTCAGCAGTTGAGGCGCCCGGAAATACACAATCCATCAATCACCTCACAACCCATTCCCCACGAGGTAAAACGCAGGTGAACGCCTGTTTGCAGATCGCCCTCGCGATCCGTCATAATCTTTGGGGGCGCGCGGGTTGCTCCACCACCGTTTCCCCGAGCCCTGGGCTGGGCAGCGTGTGTTTGCGCCGCGTGTTGACGCCGCGCCGCGCCGCGTCGCGTCGCGTCTAATTGCCAATTAGCAGCCGCTGCCATGCGCTCGCGTTTTAAGAGCGGACGCTCGCCTCGGCCCGCGAGCGCGCGCGCGTGGCATATCACAGGCGGCCCGCCTGCGCGCACTCACACGGTGGCCCCGAATGGCCCCACGCGGCGCGCCGCGGTCGAAAGAATTCTCCATACGCAATAATACTGATGAGGCATTTCCATTCGGAGGAATTGTGGAATTGTAACAACAACAACAATATTATTATTATTATTATTATTATTATTATTATTATTATTATTATTATTATTATAGTGTTACAGCAATCCGTTCGGGGCCGTGGACTCCTGCAAGAATAGGGAAAGTACATAGGTTGGTCGGTAGATTAATTGTATCGTCAAAATATTTGCTTAATATTCGCCTTAATTCTCAGTTGTTTTTTTTTTACAATATCTCTTCTGAGTGTGTGTGTGTGTGTGTGCGTGCGTGAGAGAGAGAGAGAGAGAGATAGAGACAGAGAGAGAGAGTATATTAGGGTGGGTCGAAAAAAAATTTATTCGCCTGCTGGGTACTTAAATGGAAGTTTTTCATGAGAAAACATGTTTTGTGGAACATTACAATTTTTACCATAATTCTAGAGGGCGCACTGATCTCTCCAACATGGTATTTTTTGTACTTTTTTAACATTAGTCTTGTCCCAACAGATAAATTGTAAATGTCTGAATATTTTTTGTTTTTCCCATATTGATACCGAACAACCCTTGTACAAATATATACATGTTTGGCTGATATAAGTATTGTTAAAAATGGCTAAAAAGTACCATTTCCCCCACTTTTTATGATTTTCTGACTTATATATTGTTCTAATCGCCCATTGTTCATGAAAATTCATACATAGAGGTTGTTTGGGTTTCCTCATACAAATATTGTTATGTTCAGAAAAAACAGGCAGACTTCGTGAACCAGACTTTTATTTTACACACACACAGGTTTTATACAAAAATGTATCGTTCCGGTAACCCAAAAGAATGTACCAATAATCAGGCCAAGTTACCGTTTATACCGAGAGATGTACCAAACACTTGTGCAGTCAACCAATATACCAAGAGACAGAATAACACAATCTAAGCCGGAGCGTACACTCAATTACTTAGTCACAACTCTCACTCGGGCACTTCAATAATAACTCCACTGCCTCGGCGGTGGCGGCGCCGGCTTATAACGTCCTCGGCGGCGCAGACTCGCTTCTGGGGTTTAGGCTCGCCGAGTGTTCGCTCGCTGCCCGTTTGCAGGCGTCTTCCACGGTTCGATGCTTTTCCTTGTTGTCTCGCCCGCCGCAGTGCGCTGCTTGGTCGGCGCGCTTTCCAAACGGGTGTTTATAGCCGCAACAAATATGATGTCAGATTATTTACATTTCAAATGGTAGATCCAATGCAACTTTCAATTTTTTGTCCACCATATTGGATCGGGCATTTTAAATTTTAAAAATCTGACATCAGATATAAATTCAGAGACCCAGAAAACATCTATGCATGTGTTTTCATGAAGAATGGGCTATTAGAACAATGTATAGGTCAGAAAATTATAAAAATTGGGGGAAATAGTACATTTTAGCCTTTTTTTAACAATACTTACGTCAGACAAAAACTTAAATATTTGTTTTTATCTTCTTATCTCATCTTTAAAACCAGTCTTCTGTCTCCCTCGGTTTACGTATGGTATTCGTCAATACGATTCTGTTGACGCTTATTCCCAATTGTTTTGAGTCTCGTTCCATCTCTATTTTATTTGTCCAGCTATTTTGACAATACGAAATACTTATTTGTCTACAGCGCAAATGATTGTACGTTTTAGGCCTGATTTAATCTTTATATATGGAAGGTGTTCAAACGATGTGCCATGTGAGGCTGAATACCACTTCTTATTCTTTTAACTCTGGTTCTTAGTTGGAATTTCGACGAAATTGCGGCAGGGAATATTTTGAAGTAATAAAGAGTCTGTCTGAGAGAGCCAATAATCTGAGTGTGCTTTTATCAATTTGCGAGGTTCCTTAAGAGAAACTAAAGTTAAAAAATATCTTCAAAATTTTGAATATTAAAATTCATAAAATAGATATACATTCTTATCGTTGATGAAAATATCTGTAACTTCTTCCGATCAATGAAACAGCTTCACAACTAACACTTTTGGGGACATTACTTATATTAATATTTAATTGAAATTAATTGTTTTGAACAAATTTATTTAATTTACGTTATTAATATATTATAATGTTGGACTTACAATACTTTAAACGTTTTCTATTTTATGAGATATTAGACTATTATTTTCACACATTTAAATAAATTCCATCCCGATGCGAGTTTCGTAGAATTCTCCTTCGTTCATTCAACAAATGTAGACGCTTCATCTTGCTTCTAGACAAAAAAATGTAGCTTTGACTCTCTTTGAATGCCAAATATAGGATTTACTGATTTTACAAAAGTAAATGAAATCAGTAAGAGCAACGGCTGTAAATTAAAACAGGTTATCAAATACTAGAGTTTTGAATCAGAATTTACCTAAGGCAAACTTGGGTTATATCGGAAGAGAGATGTTATTTTGTCCGCAATCCAATGAAATAAAATCCGTACTTTGATGATGAAAATACGTTTTAATTACTTGAGAGCAAACATTTACAGTTCTCAAATGTCAATCACGCTTCTGGATATTATCCGTGCACGTTTTCTTGAGCCCTCATTTCACTAGATGCGAGAGGTTATTTTGATAACAGGACTATTATATCAAATCTGTGGTTCGTTTGTGAAAGAATAATAGTTTAAGTTACACGAGAGCAACTATTTATGGTTATCATATTTCAACAACCCTCATTGCTATTATTTATGCCCAATGCAACTAATGTTAAGAGGGGAAGGTATTCCGGGGCTCAAGAAAACGTGAGCGGGTAATACCTTGATTCATAATTCATCGATGTATTATACAATTTATTAATGTATAATGAAAGAGTGGAATAGTGATTCTGGGATTCAAGAAGGCGTGGCGAAATTACACGTCTCGATAATATCAGAAGACTTTTTTGAGAACAAAGAAACAAATAATTTTTTAAAATAAATTAAAACAGGGCTATCCTAAAAATTTCCTTGGTCTTTTTAGGAAACTATTCGGGCCCACTGGGTGTCATCAAACCTCTTTACTCGGAAAGGAGATAATCCGTCGTCGCTAGGGCGACAATATAACTGGAACTTTCCAGAAAGCGACTAACGAAGGCGCTACTACAGAGTAATCATGAGCCATTATCCGCTGATGCGCAGATCCACTTCTTCCTGCATCTGTTTTTCGTCAACTTTTCCTCAGATGCGATTGACTCAATCGTGTAATTAAAACAGTTCTTGATCTGTTTTCTCAAAGTGATTAAACACTAATTATTATTTTACAGAAAATTCAATTATTCTTGTAGGATGGAATTCCTTCTAATTTACTGGCATGTAGAGTGCCAGTTTCGTCAGTTTTGTTGATATAAAATTTTAATAAATTTGAGAAAAGAATAATTATCTTTAAATGTTTGAATTTCACTTATTTTTAACATTATTATAGTGTGAGTTTAATCATATATTTCTCTTTGCTAATCATTTTCGTCGTCCTGGGATCAAATAGGTACTTTATTTCAGGCTGAAATTCAGCTTTATCATAGCGGCTGAAATTCAGTTTTATCAAAGGGCCTACTTACTTGGCAGTAACATCATTGCCTTTTTCTCAAGATATTGTTTACAACACACAATAAGCTCTTGAACAGTTTAAAGTAATCAAGATTTAGGATTTTTTCATTTATTTGTGAAAGATTCCATTTAAATCTTCTAAACTCGTCTTCCTTTTCTATCCTACATCCGTTTGCTGAGGTTCTCATATTCCTCTCATATAAAAGTGTTTCAATCTCTCTCGCAACAGAAATTGGGATTCTGCTTGTCCGCTTTCTTTCAAAACGTCTAATAAAACCGTCGTACCTTCTTCAGAAAGTACGTAAACCAGGTACTTTATTGAAAATGTTGAACATCTAACCTTCCAGCAGTTACGCCAACCTTCTACTCGCGTACCCTCTGAAGCCTGTCGATAATAATTATAGTTATTGCGTAGTATGTATTTCTCCAAATAAGCTTACAATGCATTTCTAAAACAAAAATAGGAATTAAAAGAAATATTTGTTTAGAAATGAATTATCGTAAATATGTAATAAACCAATTATTACATTAAATACCCTTTTACATAAATAAATATTGCAGCAGGATTGAATTACAAACATGCACTCCCTACTGCCTCTGGAAAGAAAGGGATGAAAATGAATGATTTAGTGGTACGGAAGGTATTATGTTTTTGACATTCCTCGACACTTATGAAGTTAGGAGACAGTTTGTTTTGATAACAATTTCAAACAATGCGCTTAAATAATAACCTATAATGCAACGAA
>JAHLJT010009355.1:108124080-108166293 GCA_031308135.1 Acheta domesticus | reverse complement strand
TTTTTGTTTATGAATATACTTATCTTGTAAATAAAACCTCCAAAAGATGTTTATGTATCTTCTTTGAGTACGTCGTGAACACTGTGGCACTGCTTATGAAGCAAACACTTGAACACAACTGATAAGCTAACATTAAAAAAAAAGAGTCGCAAAAACGTCCCAAGTTACATAAACTGTCCCAAGTTATCTTCATTGATGGTTCTACTTTTAAATACAAAACTGTTTTGAAATATGCAAGAGTAAGCATAAATAATGCGTGGATTTTTCTTCTTTTGTAATACATTCGCATTTAATAGTGGTTATATTACAACTATTACAAGAACCTACAAAGTTATTCAATTAAATATACAAAGTTGAAAATTTTATTTACAAAAATTATTTCATATTTGTTCTACTTTTGAGATATTTTAAAAACTTTATTTACTATGTGGATAATTCGTAATTCAGCTTTCCGTACAGTGTCGCGTACAATTACTTAAGAAATAGTAGCCGAAAATTACCAATTAGGATCTAGTTTACTGCCCTTAATGGAACCCATGTGCCGCTCTCTACTCAATTTGCGGAGTATCCCGAGACTGTCTTGCCGCTTCTTCATTTAACCTCTCTCCCATCCTCGACGCTGTCTACTTTAACCTGAGAGGAAATGAAATTTTATGAGTCGAAGAGAACAGATAAGTCTCTTGAGAATTGTGAATAATTCAATTCTCAACGATTTTGTAAGATGATGAAGAAATCCTTTTGTCTTATCCAGGGCATATACATTTTTAATAACTAAACGCGAGATGAAAATCTCGGCAAAAGTCGTTAAGCAAAATAACCTTCCTATATTTCCAAATATTTGTTGCAAAAACTTTGCATAATGAAAGTATAAACTGATCATTGAAAATCTTCACAAAAAGAGGTACCTATGATGAATTATCTTTGAGTGAATAATAATTTGAATGACAGTATTGTACAACAATTCGTTTCTTTAGAAACGAAACATTTGGGGAAAAATACTTATCTTTTATTCAATCATAGAAACGAACCTAATTTCTAAAAATTTTTTGGATATCTTTAATTATATGTACATTCAGTGTTTTGAACAGATTTTAACTTTTAATTCTAATCTACCGAATATAAATACGTTTTCTAATAACAAGTAGTATATGGTGAACAACTACTATAAGAAAGCAGATGACATATCAATTCAGAGTTTTTCTTGTTAGGGATGTATCGATACGCCAACACCATAGCGTTTATTGTATTATAAGGGACGAAAAAAGTGATAACATCCATAAATGTTCATTACGGTAATTACAATCTACGGAAATGAAAATATATCCCTAAAAATAACTTAAATTCACTTATAATTAAAAGCAAACAAATTCCTATCTGAAGGAGAAAGAACCTCAAACGAAAGAGAGAGAAATTGAGAACACTGTCACAAAGAGGCTTCTGCTGCTGAGACCTTCCTCCTCTTTATCGAGCGCTTCTCTCCTGCCTCCCTCCCTCCCCCGCCTCTGCCTTTGACGACAGGAAGGGAGCTCTGGGGGCGGCCGCCTCATTAAAAACTTACACGCACTGCCACCCCCACAGGGTAATTAACCTCCGCCTCTTGAACCGACCGTGTCGCGTCGTCTCGCCGCGCCGCGCCGCGTCGCGCAGGGTTCAGACTATCGCGTTATGAACGGGCGCGCGCCCGGCCGCGCGGCACCCCCACGCTCCCTCACGATCCGAACGCCGCGAGACGGGCGACCGGCGCAATGCCTGTGTACGCGCCACGGTGTAAGATACACGGTGTAAGATATATAGGTGTGTCAACTAGCCGCCTTTTGGACAAAATTTTTCAAGCCAATTTGAGGCTAGTTCCTCGCTTATCCGTACGGTGCGCACGATCGAGTTGGGCATTCATGATGGCGTCTCGCGGTTTAGTGGCTTCCACCGGAGGTTCCAAAGCTACTAAATGGATCGCCATCTTGTCCCAAAAATGCCCAAGTCGTTCGCAGCGCTCACGTAGCGAGAACTGTGAGAACTAACCTCACATTACCTTCAGTTTTAGACCGGGAGTGAACCCACCTATATCTCTTACACCGTGTAAGATATTAACTCGTTCACTTTACATTTGCAGACGGAGCGCTGCGATCTGTTTACATGAGGTCACCGCCGACTGAATGAGAAACGCGCGTCTGCAGTAGATACTGACCGTTTAATACGATATAGATGGCGGTGAGCAGCACACAGAACCCCGGCGGGGCAAGAACATAACCATTACGCAGTAGATAAGTGCAAAGAAGAAATAAAAATATTGTACGTGAATGTTGTGAATAGCGAGTGCTGTGATCTATTTTATTGTATATTATCTTAATCATCTAAGAGCACGACTTCAGCTCATTGTCATAAAGGCATAATACGTCGGCTGTGTCCATAGCGCTTGTGCTGCCTTCGGAGACAGCTGATTGGTCAGATGCTGATTGACATCGGGGGCCATTCGTGTATTCTCGGTTGTGTGTGGGCCTTCACTTTCAAAACAACATTAGTTCCTAATTCTGCCGTCTGCAAATGTAAAGTGAACGAGTAATATGTAGGTGTGTCAACGAGCCACCTTTGGGGCAAATTTTCTGAAGCCAGTTTGAGGCGAGTTCCTCGCTTGTCCTTGCGGTGCGCACGATCGGTTTGGGTCACGGTGTAAGATAATCTTAAGATGACATCTTAGACTGTGGCTATTGTACAGTTTTAAAAAATATTTCCTACCCATGGGAGTGAACTGTTCGCTCTAGACTTTACCAATTGCACCGCGAAACGACAAATCACTGACTTGAAATTAGAATTCAGCTGGCCACAGAGCTGTCGAATGGATCACGACCTTGCCCAAATGAGACCCAAAGATCGCAGGGCTTGTATGCGAGAACTGTGAGAATTAGCCTCACATAGGCTTCAGTTTTAGACTGGGAGTGAACACACCTTTATATCTTACACCGTGGTACGCGCGGATGCATTTTGAAGCCCCTCTCCCAAGATTAGAACACGCGTTGCCAACTCCCCTTTTAACACTGAACGTTTATGTTGAAGAGTAAACGCTGACGACGTACGGACGGTTTCAGCAAAAACGTTTTAAGTATGAATTGGTACAATCATACTTAATTTTAAGACGCGTTTTAAGTCATGCTTTTTTGTTCATCGTTTCCCCACACTCTTTGAAGCAATTCTTAGTGATGTATTATTTAAATGTATCCGAGAGTTGGTCAGAGTTGTGGAGAGGATTTGATTAGGTGAAAATGGAAATGCAATAAAAATTACTGAATGTAAAACTTGCATGTTGAAAATAGATACGAGACCATGTAAACATAACCTACAAAACATTCGTTGTTAGAAAAAATTGTTATTTGCAAGGCAAATATGAACCAAAATATTAAAATGTTCATTTCCCTTGATAATTAACTACGAAGGAAACTTAGAAATTCCAATCGGTCTTTAATTAGCTCCAAAACAAATAGTATTGAAATCTTTGATAGGCGAAATCGGGTGTCAAAAATTCCTTTAACACGCCTTTCGAAATATTCGAACCGTTCACAGATCCACCGCGGCCTACAAGAAGGCTTCTCAAAGCTTTCGGCTTCTCAGTTGTCGCCACTATCACTATCAAAAGCAAAAATCCACAACACGCTCGCTATTTTAACTGTTTTTGCGACGTAAAGTATGACTTAAAATGCAAAAGTGCATCTGAAAGGTATGCTTAAATTTAAATCGAAATTATCGTTTTAAGTTCACCTGAAGTGTATGGTGAAACGGAAACGTCTCCTAAGTCTACCTTAAATTCTTAAGACGAACTTAAAATTTTAAGTAATGGTGGTGAAATAGGCCGTTACTTGTAGTATTGCCATTCCTTCTGCAATGTCGATGGCCGGGATGTTCTAGGGTTTCGGTAGGGAATCTTCACTCAAGCTACGAGTGTCTGGATCTAACTCAACCCCCGGTTTGGAGAAATCACGGCCGGTTGCCTTATTCGTAGTTTTCTGTGCCTTAACAAATAGGCCACGGATCGGGCGCGACCTTTCCTTCACCATTCTTGTCACATTCTCTGCGTACATACACTAACCCACATGCACTACACTATCACACATGGCAGGAGACCAGTCGGGAGACTGGAGTTTGTCCCAGATGGGGCAATGCCCCGTTGGAGGAGATATCTGGAGGAGAAACCTCACAAGCAGACGTATGAGGCGCGTCGGATCTCATGTTCAAACAGGTGAGGAACATCACCACGTCTTGGTTTTAACATAAACTACACTTACGGGAACAGTAACCATTGTAGTTGCGCACCGGGAAACTCTAATCAATCAGCCTTGTAAACGTTGGTTCAGAGAAGGAAGCTCTCTTAGCGAATGTGCAGAATTTGTTCGTAACACGTACACCGAATGGTTGTCAATACGTTGCATTTTATATGTCCAGAGTGTATAAAAAATTGTAATATCGGAAATTTGCATCAAAACATTTTTCCATTTTTAATTGTTTATTCCAATGGATTTCCGTTACAGTTTTGGGTGAGTTAATTAATTACGTTTTTTGACGTCAGTAAAACAGTTATGTCTGTCGGTAACAGCATGCAGGCGAGAGAACGATAATGAAATCTTCGTTCAATTGTAGCCTCAATTTAGGTGATTCAGTTAGAAGTGTTTTCAGTGCTTGGGCTGTTTTGTATTCCAATCGCAGTAGTGCTGCTTGCTACCACACAACCACACAATTTAAACTAACACTATGTATTATATTCTTGATGTTAAAATTTTAATATAAAAATAATAATATTTATTGGTAACATAATAATGAATTTGTAATAAGGTAACGCATATCTTTAAAAATGTAATCAGAGGAGTTAATAATAATAATAATAATAATAATAATAATAATAATAATAATAATAATAATACAATAAATGTATCTATCATATCAATTGCAAAACCTTTGACTCTCACATTCCACTTGTGTTTATCACAAGGAATATTTCCACAAGAATTGAAACATAATTTTCCAATATAGAAATCTGGTGATTAATGAAATGTAAGTGATAGATCAGTCTCATAGAGCACGCTAGAGGAGTTGCTCAAATACTATATGGGGATTAGCTGGGGTGGCATTGCTCAAATATATCTAAATTCTTTGGAATTACTACAAAAAAACATTGTCAAAATTTGCTTACGTAAACCAATAGATAACTGTAGTACAACGCTAACATTGAAAGAATTTAATGTATTTAAAATTAATGAATTATTTAATTTACTAATTTTCTGCTATATTTATAAAAAGTAACAAATTTCCAAGTAGCGACTCAAGAACAGTGTACAAGATAAATTAGCTGCATCATTTTACATGAAATGAAATGTAACGCCAATTCAGGTTATATAAATTTCATGAGTTGTGGCCCAAAATATATAACTACGTAATTTCACGTAGGTCTGACGTTAGTTGACAGCTGACAAGGAATTGTCAAACATGAAAATAATTAAATATCTTATTTACCCCAATCAATTAAGATAAAGATTTTCATTCTTTGTTAATCTGATTCATTACATTTGACTAATCATAACATAGTTTGAGATACTTTTCCTTTCAGAGGAAAACACACGTTTTGTGTAATATTATGTATATTGTAATGTTTTTTAACTAACTAATAAAACTGAAAAAATCGTTTTACCAAACAAACCGCCATGAGAATTTGGGTGCCAGGAAACAACTCCAAGTACTTAACGGAACCAATATCAACCAGCCCGTTACCGTGCTAGCTCAGCCCACCTGTGGGTTCCTCCTCAGTAACAATTCACCCTCCTCCGATCAGTAAAATTGCCACTGGATCCGCCCTCCGTACGGAGAAGCGCGAAATCTGAATGTAATTCTATGCCTATCTGCGCAACTAACAAGCATTCTGAAACACTGTATAGCTTGCGTATAACTAACAATTTTCTAGAGAGTTTTACTTGGAAATTGTATTATCTGAATTCGAGACAGTAAATATTGTCAGAAAATGTGTGCTTAGCACAGGTGCAGTCAATGTTTAGGTACTTTTGGAAAGATTAAATTCTGAAGAGAACTTTTCATTCCATTCATGTGTGTTCAGGGTTATTGCGATGGTAGAAAGCGATGGGCCAATTCAGAGTATTAATTTAGGCAGCTATAGAACCGAACGCAGATTTTGCGTAATCTAATTTTTGTCCCTCTGTTTTCAATTAACAATCCCCGAGACGTTTAACCTCGAGGGGTTCTGGTATGAATTTTCAATTTATAATTCCAGGTTATGATATAAAACAAATTGAATGTGTATTGATCTTTGAATGGTTGCTTTGTATTTGTTATGATAATTGAATGCCTATTGAATGCCTATTGAATGCCTATTGAATTGTTTGAATCCAAAATAGTGAGAGCAGAGATGGATTGAGCTGTACTTCTACGTGAGTTTGACTAACATGTTCATTGATCATTCTATCGATAGAATTTTACATTTAATTTGCGCGTTTGTGTAATTCAACACCAACCCAACTCTATTTAAACTTTACACAGACAGTGATCCGTTAAACCTCTAATCGTTAATATATAGTGTATATTATAAAATATGGTGTATATTATAAAATATGGTGTATATTATAAAATATCGTGTATATTATAAAATATTGTGTATATTATAAAACATCGTGTTAATATAAATCATGTAAATTGTCTGATTGGGGAATAATGACAAAAGTTCCATTTTAACTTCAGATGGTAAAAGGGAATCACAATATTTCGTTAAAGAGATGTAGTTACGTAATGGAATTTTTGTCTCCAGTTTGCAAACATCCAAATATCTGATCTGAAAAAGCAGCGACAAGTCTTTTAATTTGTGTTCCCCTTTCATGGGGAACAACTGATAGGTAAAATAGGTTTTCCAATTAATGATGCCCAATTTTACAATTCTTCACTTTTACCTTATCTAACCAGCGAGGACAGCGGCATCGTCCGAAACCTACTGTAAGGAGATAAGCCCACGCGAAGGAAAAAAACGCGCACATAGTGCCAGCCACATTTTGTCTCTTCTTCTTACGTCAATAATAACGCAATATGGGTACAATATTGATATGCTCTTATTCAAGGCTCATTACTATTATTCATATACCGACCTTGTGAACCTTTGAAATATTTAGAACTTCAACTGTTACATTTACTTCAAGTTATTTATATATACAAAGCCTCAGCATTTCCTCAAAATAAGATGATAAAAACTTCCGTAATGCTACGCATCTTCTCGTTTTTGTTAGGTAGTATCTATCAAGATTAACGAGAAACCAATGTAGGTTATTTGTTTGCAACCACTTTATCTCTCGGATGTCAACGACAATAACAAGTCAATTTTCATATAAGGGAGAAATGGTGGCATCAATCAATGTTGCAAACAAGTAAAATATTTCGTGGCATTTTGAGGTAATTTTGCGATAATTGAAATCCTAACAAGTGTACCTTACTACTAACAGTCTCCCCATCTATTACGCCGATGTGGCTAGTGCCTTTATCAGTCATTGTACGTCATATATTGATATGTGACCTTGACAAGTGAAGTTCATGGACCCATCGCGCTTATTTCTGTACAAGATCAGTAGTCGGTGATGGAATCAGATGGAAGTATTTTGTTTTGTTTGTTGCTTTCAGAATTTTACTTGAACGTTTGAGCATCGTTTCACTGTTTGTCCTAGTGCTAAAAATGAACCTTTCAGCACTCTTTACATACTCTAAAAGTAACCGATTTTACTAGTGACTGTTTAGAGGTATATCTTGTTTATGTTTTTTTTATCAATGGACGGTATTACGAAAAATATTGAATGACCCACTGCGTATGACATAAATAATATGCTCGATAAGTTATAAACCTGGATTTCGGTTTACAATCTACTGCGTTCTTTATTTGCTCTTTATCGGTCTAAAATAATTGAATTAATTGATAACAATATCGGCTCTGTTTTTGATTTCCTTACGTGTACCTTCACCACAAAGTTCTCTGGGCGGTGACTGGTATCCGTGTTAGCGTCCCTAAAAACAGTAAATAGCTTATTCCTTGGCGACGACGATTCCACCATTATATATTTCCTTTGTCAGAAAAGTTTCAGGACTTTCTATATATCTGAGTTTGCATTACAAAAAAGGAACCAATGTTGATTTTATATTACCTGGTATGTGTTCTTACTTGACATTACGTTGTCCATGTTTCCGCGCAAACTCACTAGATGGCAGGGCTGTGCTTAGCAAGGCACTGTTTGGGTTGTCGCGATAGTTAAGGTGACACAAAGGTTGCAGATAGTGAACAAAGAGTGAACATTAAGATGTGCGTTAAGCTCGGGAAAACATCTAGTGAAGCAAGGAATTTGATTAAGCAAGCATGTGCAGGCGAGACACTTTCAAGAAATCTAGTTTTCGAGTGGCACAAAAAGTTTCGTGAAGTCAGAGATTAATTCCAAGAGGATCCGAGAGCTGCTTGCCCGTCTACAGCACATACTAATGTAAACGTGAGACGTGTAAGGCAGATATTGCAAGAAAACCATCGTGTAACTGTGCGTACGATATCAGAAGAACTGAATTTGAAACGCGATGTGTGTCTCAAGATATTACGCAAAGATTTAGGGAAATAGAAAATAAATGCAAAACTCGTCCCTCACTCGCTAACAGACGAACAGAGAGATCAGAGACGAAGAATGTGTGCTGAACTATTGGATACAGCCAGACGTTATACCACATTTGTGTCCAAGATTATTGCAGGGAATGAAAGTTGGTTTTATCAGTATGATCCTTACACGAAGCACCGAAGTGCAACATAACTTTCTCTCTACTCCGTAGCGAGAAAGTAAAAACGTCATCAAGTCTCGAACTGTTATAATTTCTCCCCAACAACTGAATTATGCGTGTCGGAGCTAACCGACGAGAGGACATTAAATGGCCACTGTTGCGCTACTCCCTGTACCGAGGGCCTCTACTCCGAGCGAGCCTCGAGTGACGGTCCTCCGGTCGGAGTGGAGCCGGAAGCGGCCATCTGCCGGGCGGGTGCGCGTGGCCTTGACCAGCGGCGATCGCCGCGCGCCCAACAAACGGAACAAATGAGCGGCGACAAAGGGGGCGGGCACTGCAACGGGCGTGGCGCTGACACCCGCGGCGACCGAGGGGGCGGCCGCAGCGTTCGGCAGGAGGCTCAGGTTGAGGTGGCCATGGAACAGGCTGGCCACCTTACGGCGTGTGGGTAGGTCGGGGTCGGTGATGTCGTGATGGATGGAAGTTCTCTTGAGAAGTTCTTTTGAAACGTTCATGTTATCGAAATTCATACCTTATAAGGGAATGAGTTGCATGCACAATCGCTGTTATACTCTTGACTATTTATGGACATCTATGAAACCGCCCATTTTTCGTACCCGATCTTGTAACAAAAATCAAAAAAAACCCTGTAAATATCTTCCGACGAAATGGGAAAGAAGAACGGTCAACACGAGAACTCGCGATTTAAAAAAATGTGGCTATACATATTCCTGAAACTAAGAAATAAAATAGCAATATCTAGAAAATACTCTTTATTTCTGTTCACCATCACCATAAGTTGAACGATAATCCTCATTCTCGGTTTCAATTTCTGGATGCTGAAAGTAAATATGATGCGATTAGTTGTAAAAAAATAGGTTTACCAAATATCAAATTAAGAAAAAATGCGCTCGAAACAAAGATGAGATGAGCCAAAAACGAAAATATCCTTAAACATTGCCTTTCGCACACAGCTTCATTCCTTTTGAAGGTCCTCTTTGAAGGGGAGACCATCGAGCGACACTGTCTGCTTGGCATGGCCGAACTCGCCAGCCAATGCAGTGGGCGTTGTGTGGCACTCCTGATCGCTTTCATGGGGGAGCCGAGGTGGGGGTACAAGAGTCCGGGGGCGGCAGTGCGTGGCCGGTGGGGGCCGCTGCGTGCCTGGTGCCCCGGGGCGGCAGTCGCCTGTGCTCCACGATGCCCCGCGCCGCGCGCCGCTGCCTCCTCCGCCCGCTGGGGCTCGCGCCCGCCGCCGCCCTGCTCGCGCTCCTCTCGCTGGCGCTCGCCAGGGGTGAGTCCGCGCCGCGCCGCGCCGCCCCACACCGCACCGCATCGCATAGCGCCGCACCGCATAACACCGCACCGCACAGCACTGCTCCGCATAGCGCCGCACCGCACCGCATAGCACTGCACCGCACAACACCGCACCGCACAGCACTGCTCCGCATAGCGCCGCACCGCATAACACCGCACCGCACAGCACTGCTCCGCATAGCGCCGCACCGCGCCGCATAGCACTGCACCGCATAGCACTGCACCGCATAGCACTGCACCGCATTGCACCGCACTGCATAGCACTGCACTGCATAGCACTGCGCTGCACCGCATAGCACCGCACCGAGCCTCTCCGCCCCGGGCAGCCCCGCGCCGCCCCGCGCCGGCCAACGAGCGAGTATTTTGTTCAGACAAACTGTATTGGTTTATTGGTGATTTGTCGTTGGCGGTATTTCAAATAAAAGAATTGAAGGCTTGGTCATGTCGAACAGTATTATTTAATTCAAGATAGCTTTTGATGGCTTACCCTCAATTATTAGTTACCTGGCACGAAAACAAATAAAATACAATATATTCAGTTATGATCTAACGGACTGAAAATTGAGTAATATATAATTTTAAAATACGATAAATTAAGCCGACCTGAATGGCCGAGGTGGCTAAAGCGAGTGCCGACTCAGTGCCTCGGTCTGAAGGTCGCGTGTTCATAGTTGTTTGTGCCTTGTCTCTCATGTGTACATACACACATACATATGTTTATGTATACATACATGTGTGTTGTCGCAGAAGGCCTTGGGTGTCTGTTGACCACAGCTCGAGGTGCCCGCAAGTGTGTCAGTATCTAGTGTAAAAATTAATGTGTCTCCAAGAGGAACACTGTACGTACCCGGCGCGTATAATCGAAAATCGATATCTCCTGAAGCTGAAAAAAGCTCTAGGAAGAAAGGACAAATTAACATAACATAATTAGTGGATAAAAAGGATAGGGGAAGGAGGAGTGATCAATAATTTAATACTACAAAAATAGTGATTCACTATACCATGATATTGCCTTTTGACCACGACAATGTCTTTAAACATTTTATTTTGACAAATTGCTACAGAGAAGTTTGGTTCATGGGGCTTGGTTAGTGGAAATAATTATACTATTTAATCGTTTGCCAACATTTCGGGAGATATATTTTCATGATCAGGCCTATAATGTACAAAATCGATAAAACAGTAACTATTGCAAGTATTGGCTCAACGTTCAACGCGGCATCACTCGAATTGCCAATCATTCAATCGGCGTGCAGAAAACCTATTTCTTATAGAGTAGATGCCTTGTCTAAAAGTGGTTATTTTTTAGAGAAGGAGTCGATCTTAGTCTACAAACACAACTATTTGTTTGATACTTTTATTTACAACTGGGGTAAACGCCTCAGTAGTGGTCGTAGTTAAGAATTATTTTGCAGTTTTCTCAAAATTCTAGGTCTACAATACTAGTTATGTGAAATTCAGTGGTAGAGGAGCATACGTCTATCTGAACAGATCATCCCTTGCCTAAAAATCGCTAATTTTCAATTTAGTATTTTTTTTATTAATTTTTCTTCAAACTACCAATTTTTTCCAGCAGCGGCCACTTGAAAATTATAATATTTTGGTAATAGTTATTACTCGACTCAATAATGTGCAATTGATATTCTACCCTCTGAACATGTTTGAGACCAACAAAATTCAAAAAATACTTTTTTAATTTTATATTACGTACGTACATATCGTACTAACCCTCACCACTAAAATGATAAGGCCCACTTCTAACGCAGTGGCCACTTCCGGTGTCATTACCTGTATGAATAAATAGAACACGAGAGGAATCTGCGTATTTAATTAACCCTCCAACCCGTTAGGGAGCTGCCTGCCCGGGATGTTACCACTTTTTGGGAGACGCCAATTAGAAAATTTTAAATTTGGAATAATATAATTTTAATGATCTATTAAAAAATATATTGTTATAAAAACATGCACATGTTCATAAGTTATACTTCGTTTTAGATTAATAATGTAAAAATTATATTTCAATTATTCTAAATTACATAATGCATTAATATATTATAAATAATGTGATATGCGTATATATTTTATTGAATAACCACCATTCAGTAATAGATATTTTTATATTTAATTTATATGGGTGGTGATACCATTAGTTTTGCTCCAGGGGACACCAACTGAAGCTACGCCACTGCCTTCAACGAGGAATGCCGTGTTGAAACGTCTCGTCAGTTCGCGGGTCTCCGTACATAGATGACTTAGGATTTTCCCCTCTGCCGCAGGATGCCACCGCAAGGCGGAGAACCACCATTCGGACGCACTGAGCACTGAGATTCTGCAGAGGCGCACTAGGACTGCATCCCGAGGACAACTTTTCTTTGGCCGTTTTTCTTCTCCCCCCAAAAAACAGCCCGATTGCATCTTGTTCGGTTTTCCTTGCGAGTACAAGGACGAGCTCGTATCAATACTTGTAATATCGCTCTTTCGCTTTCATATGTAAATAACGCGGAAGAGAAAAAGTGTTCTTTATAACGTAGTTATGTTTGTATTAATCTTGTATTATAATGCTCAGAGAAAGGAAAGCTTTTTTATTTTGTAATTCAACTGTGTCGAATGCTATTAATTAATTGGACCTGATTTCATGTACGAAACGCATTTCTACGGTCTTCTCCAGCGAGGAGGGAAAAGGGAGGCCCTTAAAATATGTAGAATTAAAATAATTATATTTTAGTTAGATAACATATATGATTTCGAAAATTCTGCCACGTTCATCTGCAACATCCATCGAGTATTTTTTGTCGACTGGTGCGAGATCATTTATTTGCGTTACTCACGAATGGAAACTTAACTGTTTCTTTCTTCCCAGTCCCAAAACACAGACCGCGGTGCAATAGGGCTCTACCTTATCAGGTAGTCAAAAGTGAAAAGGGATTAATTGGGAAGACGGTGTGAGGGACACCTGTCCGGAGAATGGAATCCCGCCATGCAATCCCAACATTGTCTCTTTCCTTACGCCCATATTAAAATATTGCCGCATTCTTCCCAGTCTCCATTTTAAAAAGTTTATTTTATTGATGGATGTTGAGGCGCTCGTCAATTACTGAGGTCATTGAGGGTAATGAAGATTAATCTAATGAAAGCGATAATGATGATGTGGTGTCGCGCTGTTCGCTTGCCATGGAAACCTCCTTGGGGGTTTAGTGATATCTGCTTTATTATCATCGTCATCGCCTTGATTAACCCTTAAGCAGTCACCAGGACTTCGTACAACACCACGGCTTCATAAACAAGTTTTCTGGGAAAACTGTATCGCTTGCAGGGTTGCTACATGTACCTACCGTTCCAGGAAGGCGTTCAGATCCGTGTTGTTGAGGCAAGATAATATTTCCTCGCTTCATTTTTTTCTGGAAAGTGACGTCATTGTAGGTGAGGTGACTCCTATACCCTAAGCGACACTTCTCAGCATTTGTGGTATTATCAATTATAATTTCTGTAAGTGTGTTATGGCTAGTTTAAGATTGTTTTCAAGTTAAATAGATTTGATTTAAATCATTTCCTTAAACGATACACTTTCAGAATTAACTTTTAACAGTTAATATTTTAATTGAAAATTTAATAAAATAAATTATTTCAACTTAAATCTTTGTTAGTTTTCTTTCCAGTCTAATACTTATTTTTGATCCATTATATTCTGCACGTGTCAAAGTTAAGTTTTATGTGGGGAGTTGCACACAACGCACACGACTATTTATGTTAAAACTTTCCGCGTGACTGCTTAAGAGTTAACCTTTAGGTGGGGGCGCTCCTTTCGGTAATGTATGGGGACGCATGCACAGAGAAACATTCTAACTATACGATTGCTTCACGCTTGCCGACAAACAAAATGTTATTGAAGAACAGTTTTAGCATTTACAAGTATTTTCAAATTTAAAACATGCATGACTATTATTGCAAGAAGAAATAATGAATAATTTATGTATACAACGAATCAAGCGCGCGTATTGCAATTTGTTCAGCAAAATAAATGAAACACTTACACTGAATTTTCTAAAACCTTAAAGTAGAAAAGTATCTCCTTTGAATAGTCCGAATATCTTTAAGCCATTTCTATTAGGAAACTTGAAACAATTTGGATTGGATTCATACAATCACCCCGCGTCACTTGTGAATTTTGAAGACCAAATTGGGGCCAAATATCAGTGTACAGTTGTACTGTTTTCTTGTGTAGGCTTCTAAGCACACTACACATAGTCTGTATTTGGTTTGTATTTTGTCAGAATGTACTTCAAAATATTTTCGAAAGAAACTCTTGGCCCTCTTTCATTAACTGAGAAAGATTGAGATAGGTTCTTTCAATAGATTACGAATTTTATCCGGATTGCAGGTTCCTTGGACTTTAAAACAAAAAAACATGCATAACATCATCGTCAAGTTATTTATAAATTGTAATACACCCGAAACGCCGAAGCTGGAACATTTACGGTAGAAAAATCTGAAAAAATAATTACTTTAATTTCCGAACGTGCAGGGAACGGGTTCTGCCAAACCGACTTTTCAACTGTTCATGACATTCACTGGCAAATCGCTGATGATGCGACTATGTGTCACTTGTGCGAAGTCGAAAGTGAATAAGCGACAGAGTTGCTGAAAAAGAATGTCCACAGTCATGCAATAGCATTATTTTATAAGCAAAAGTGCGACATTTACTCCACCGCACACCCGTTTAAAGGCTAAGATATAAAGTACTTTCCTCTACAGACCAAAATATTAGAGTCATTGATTGCGACAAAAATTTATTTTCGACCATAGATCTTAACAATAACCTGTGAGTACAGGTTTCTAATGTTGTATAAACATGTATAATTATCATTTATTTTGAGACATGTTAAAATGCTGAAAAGTTCCTCGAACTATCGGTGCGTGAGGGATCTTCCACTACGTTTCACCTATTTTTAAAATCCAGCTTCGAAAGATATTTCACGTAACCAGTTTACGAATTTCTAATAATTTGGGTGCCAGGAAATGGTTATAGTTAAATCCCTGAATATTTATTATCAATACTCATAAATAAAATGCCTGCTAGCTCGGTCGATTGGGTTCTTATAAAATAATTGTTGCTTCTTACTCCACAACCAATTACTCAATCTGCCATTCATACGAAGTAGCGAGGAATCTGAAACATCTACTCTAAGATTGCACGTAATGGCAAATGAAAATCACCTTACTTTCAACAACTATGAATTATAGTTTATTAAACATTAAAGATCAATCATTCAACTTATAATGCTTGTTTCAGATTATCATTAGGCCATGAGCATCTTTTTGTTATTGCAATGACGTTATCGAACCATTATCCGTTCTTCCTTCTTCGCGCGCACGACGCTTCCCATTCGACGTCGCCACGTAGAATCTTCTTGTCGCTGTAGTCCAATCTTCACTCTTGCTGAAGTCCACGAAGATCCAAGACCAAGTCGAAACTTCTTAATTCAATAATAAAATTGTATAAGTCCACACTTGTAGCTCCACCGTGAAAATATTTTAAATTCACTTTCCAGCATACACTCCCACGAAATATTACAAGTCTCAATAAGTACTACTCGAACTTAACACAGCTCTCAGCAATTTGTTCACCTCCACGACACGAGACGGAATGAAGTAATATTCCCCTTGTCAACCCTTGAAACCTCGCCTTATTTCTCTTTACATTGTGTTTCAAACTTTTTCTAAACGTCCGTTGACGTCACCCTTCCTGTCACATTTCTCAACCAATTACAATCTTGTGGTCACTACGGTGCACCCCCGCACCCGCTTTTAAACAAACTCATCTCCCGTGTTGCTATTGTATCACACTGCATGTTTGCACCATAGCAACCCAGCTCTTGCAGTATCTACCTTGCGGTGTCACTTACGAACGTCTTCGAACTTGTCCGCGTAGCTGCGGTGCCACTTGCGTGTTTACACGCGGTAGCTGTGGTGCACCTCGCACCTGTCTCATAAGGAACTCTCGTTATTCACATTTCTACGGTGCCACCTGCGTACCTGCACCAAAGAAACCCAAACTTTTTGCTGATATCCCGAATATTTTGTCCTTTATTTACTAAATAAATGTTCGTCATTTATGGTATGTCACAATACATATTTCTTTTGATTTCGGTAACTTTGCCAGATGTGAATGTCCTGTACTCGTACATTTTCAAAATGATGACATGTTGAAGACACCTTGCGTCCAAAAGCACATTCATGGATAGAGCGTCGAAATATTGAAATTTAATTGGAACAAGAGATTTTGATAATTAATTTATCTCCAAAATTCTGATAATGAATGGTGGACTGATAATGAAAATGGTGTGCAGTATTGCGATACGTTTTGAACGAGTAATCTTGAGAAAATTTATGAGATGACAATTATTTGTCTTATCAAAACATTTTTATTTTGGATCTAGTTGCCTGTCACTTGTCAAGACAGAATTTAATTTCCTTTCTCTTTTTCTCATTGGCAAACGATTCGGAATTAGTTTCTGTGCTAATAGCTTATACTGATAAATTTTAACGTAAGCGGCAATTATCAATTAGTGATCATTTAATGTGCAAATAATAATTATTTTATGTGCCATCAAATGAATATTACAATCGCTTAGTTATACGTTGCTAGGAGTTAACGACCGTGCGATAAGGACAGATTTAATTACTGTATTCATTAATTTCATTAACAGTGAGATTCATGAAGTATAGTCAAATAAAGTTATAAGAGAACATGCTTATTAGACTATCCCTTTATGAGGCAATATTTGTTTGTCCATTGCATTAAGTATTGGCATTCTCTTCCTCTATCTAAATGACTCGCGTATAAGAGTTTCCGGCTTACAGAAGACATTCTGAGGAATACTCAATATTCAAGTAAGTGTTAGAAGTCGAAAAGGCAAATTCGGCGCTAAAGTGTGTATTACCCGCGGAGAGTTTATTGTTATTGATATCCTCTTCGTGTTCTGGCGAGCGATAAAAGCGTGCTGTTTGTCATAGCGTATCATTTTAACGCACTATGTACTTGGAATTGATTTTCTTACTAATGTGATGAAATTGTTGCTGATCCTTAGGTGAATACTCCTCAGTTTGTGTGAAAGGCGACATTTCAATTTAGATATATTTGTTCGAGAATTTCACGATTACTCCGAGTGGCAATAGTGCCGAAGATGAAGTTATTGTCAATATCGAAAACACTTTACATCGTAAGTCAACTTGAGAACTGTAATAACGTAAGATAATCTTGGGTGATAATATATGAACATATATTATCACCTTTTAGCATCTCCCTCTCATAAAAGTTTTCACCGACAAGAAAGAGATGAATATCTATAACTTTTATAATGGACTTTTACTGTATATACAATTGAAGATCCTTTATAAAAAATTTGCAATAGAAACTTCCAAAATGCCGATAAATTCTAATAATACTTTTTCGTTATTATAACTTTTATGTCGTGTGTTACTTTGTTTTCAAAAGTAAATCGTGAAAACATTAAGAGACATTGAAGAAGGAGAAAAGTGGAAAATAATTGATAGATGGCAATGAGACAATCGTGACTCATAACATGTAACGACGCAAATGATTATTACCAGTCTAACCTCAGAACATTTTGCGATGACGAGCTGTGTGAAATACTACGATAACAAAATGCGAGGACGCAAGGAATCCCATTATCTTTCAATCACGAAAGAGAAATAAACGCAAGCGCTTATGCGGCAAATTTTAATAGCTTTCCATAACTATTATTTTTAATATGTATCTCTGTAAATATTGTGTGATATGGAAAACAAATCGCTTCTTCTCCCGTTACAAAAATTAAATGTGTAGTATTCAAAACTTTCTAGGAAGAAATATTCATTATATTGATAAGAAGTGAAATTACGCCCTCTTTGATACGCACATGATATGCCCCACATATGTTCTAAATGCTTTATTCGGACACGTTAGAAATAAAGTTCTATTCATTCCAGCGAGTGTTTTATAGCGTTCGTTTCTTACATTGTTCTACAAAATTACATACACTAAGTGATCAAAAGTATCCGGACACTTGGCTGAAAATGACTTACCAGTTCGTGTCGCCCTCCATCGGTAATGCTGGAATTCAGTAGGGTGTTGGCCCACCCTTAGCCTTGATGACAGCTTCCACTGTCGCAGGCACACTTTCAATCAGGTGCTGGAACGTTTCTTGGGGAATGGCAGCCCATTCTACACGAAGTGCTGCACTGAGGAAAGGTATCGATGTAGGTCAGTAAGGCCTGGCACGAAGTCGGCTTTCCAAAACACCCCAAAGGTGTTCAATAGGATTCAAGTCAGAACTCTGCAGGCCAGTCCATTACAGGGATGTTATTGTCGTGTAACCACTCCGCCACAGGCCGTGCACTATGAACAGATGCTCGATCTTATTGAAAGGAGCAATCGCCATCCTCGAATTGCTCTTCAACGGTGGGAAGCAACAAGGTGTTGAAAACATCAACGTAGGCCTGTGCCGTGATAGTGCCACGCAAAACAACAAGAGGTGCAAGCCCCCTCCATGCAAACCACGACCACACCATAACACCACCGCCTCCGAGTCCGGATACTTTTGATCACACGTACGTCGGGAGCCAAGAGCGTGTCCCAGCTGGGGCAGTACGCCACTAGTACGAGATACGTGGATGTGGAAAACCCCGCAAGCCGATGTAAGTCAGCTCCGGACCTCACTATCCATCAGGGAAAGAATGCCGCCATCTCCTATGATAAAAAACTTACACTTACGGGACTAATCACTACAGCAGTTGAGGCGCCCGGAAATACATGTCGAAATGTAAGTCGGCGCCGGACCTCACCATCCAGCAAGGAAAGAATACCGCCATTTCCTCTGATTAAAAAATACACTTCCGGGGCTAATCATTTTCAGCAGTTGAGGCGCCCGGAAATACACAATCCATCAATCACCTCACAACCCATTCCCCACCTGGTGAAACGCAGGTGAACGCCTGTTTGCAGATCGCCCTCGCGATCCGTCATAATCTTTGGGGGCGCGCGGGTTGCTCCACCACTGTTTCCCCGAGCCCTGGGCTGGGCAGCGTGTGTTTGCGCCGCGTGTTGACGCCGCGCCGCGCCGCGCCGCGCCGCGCCGCGTCGCGTCTAATTGCCAATTAGCAGCCGCTGCCATGCGCTCGCGTTTTTAAGAGCGGACGCTCGCCTCGGCCCGCGAGCGCGCGCGCGTGGCATATCACAGGCGGCCCGCCCGCGCGCACTCACACGGTGGCCCCGAATGGCCCCACGCGGCGCGCCGCGGTCGAAAGAATTCTCCATACGCAATATTACTGATGAGGCATTTCCATTCGGAGGAATTGTGGAATTGTAACAACAACAACAATATTATTATTATTATTATTATTATTCCATTACATCACGACTAAAGATCTTATGAGTCGGCTGAATATAAAATCTACTCCAGGTTGCAACCAGCTACCTAAGGAGCAGATTCGGTGACTATCAGTGCCTCTACAATACTTTACGCAAAATGTGGGCTGTTCCAAATAAAGCAATTTCTTGCACTTCCCAGTCTTTTGAATTACCTGGGAGTTTAGACAAGTTCTTACTCAAATTTTGCGGAACAAATCCCAGAGCTCCGATAACTATCGGGACGACCTGTGCTTTTACGCCCCACATTCGGCTGATCTCGATTTCCAAACTCTTGTATTTAAGACGTTTCTCTGCCTCCTTGGTAACGACGTTTTGATCGCAAGGTACAGCAACATCGATAAGTAAACACGATTTTTTGGCCAAATCCCGGATAACTATATCCGGTTTGTTTGCCGCTATCGTGCGATCAGTTTGAATTTGTTGGTCGTACAATATCGTACACAATCCAACAGACGTCACCGGTTTCGGTGAGTGTTCGTACCACTTGGGGCATGTGTTTGGAACTTCGAGGGCGGTACAGATCTGCCAGTGGAGGTAGCTACACACCCTGTCATGTCTTTTAAGGTATTCGGTCTTTGCTAGGATTGGACAAGCTGAGACAATATGATCAATGGTTTCTACTTGCTCCAGGCAAATGCGGCATTTGTCATCTTGGGAAATTTTGAGAACCGCTTTATCATAATGTCGTGTTCTCAAGGCCTGATCTTGGGCAGCTATTACAAGTGCTTCCGATTCTGGCTTCATCCTTCCCCTTTTAAGCCACATAAATGATTGATCTTTATTGATCTGCACCTTGTCCATTCTTTTTAGGTATTGACCGTGGAGTGGTTTGTCTCTCCACGATTTCTTTAACATTTTTTGTGTCTCACACTTCATGTTTAGCAGCATCAGAAGTTCAGTGTCTGTGTTATTCGACGTGTCTTGCCTAGTTTTCTTCGCAATGTTTCTTGCTACACTAACAATGCCTCTGTTTCCCATTCTTCGGTCAGATTTCATGACCTGCCTCATTAGAGGGTCGTCTTGATGGCTGACTACATACTTACCCAACCCGACTATTGCGTTGTGCCAGGAGGCCTCAATTTGTCTGAGGCCTCTTCCTCCTTCCTTACGTGACACATAAAGTCTATGTATATCAGCTCGAGGGTGGGAAACATGATGCATTGTCAGCAGTTTTCTGGTTTTTCGATCCATGGTGCGAATTTCTTGCTCAGTCCAGTCCACTAGTCCAAAACTGTATTCGGCTACAGGTACCGCCAAACTACCTATTGCAGATATTTTATTCCTTTATATAATAAATATTTTATTCCTAATATTATTATTATTATTATTATTATTATTATTATTATGATAGTGTTACAGCAATCCGTTCAGGGCCGTGGACTCCTGCAAGAATAGGGAAAGTACATAGGTTGGTCGGTAGATTAATTATATCGTCAAAATATTTGCTTAATATTCGCCTTAATTCTCAGTTGTTTTTTTTCACAATATCTCTTCTGAGTGTGTGTGTGTGTGTGTGCGCGCGCGCGTGAGTGAGAGAGAGAGAGAGATTGAGAGAGAGAGAGAGAGAGAGAGAGAGAGTATATTAGGGTGGGTCGAAAAAAAATTTATTCGCCTGCTGGGTACTTAAATGGAAGTTTTTCATGAGAAAACATGTTTTGTGGAACATTACAATTTTTACCATAATTCTAGAGGGCGCACTGATCTCTCCAACATGGTATTTTTTGTACTTTTTTAACATTAGTCTTGTCCCAACAGATAAATTGTAAATGTCTGAATATTTTTTGTTTTTCCCATATTGATACCGAACAACCTTTGTACAAATATATACGTGTTTGGCTGATATAAGTATTGTTAAAAATGGCTAAAAAGTACCATTTCCCCCACTTTTTATGATTTTCTGACTTATATATTGTTCTAATCGCCCATTGTTCATGAAAATTCATACATAGAGGTTGTTTGGGTTTCCGCATACAAATATTGTTATGTTCAGAAAAAAACAGGCAGACTTCGTGAACCAGACTTTTATTTTACACACACAGGTTTTATACAAAAATGTATCGTTCCGGTAACCCAAAAGAATGTACCATTAATCAAGCCAAGTTACCGTTTATACCGAGAGATGTACCAAACACTTGCGCAGTCAACCAATATACCAAGAGACAGAATAACACAATCTAAGCCGGGGCGTACACTCAATTACTTAGTCACAACTCTCACTCGGGCACTTCAATAATAACTCCACTGCCTCGGCGGTGGCGGCGCCGGCTTATAACGTCCTCGGCGGCGCAGACTCGCTTCTGGGGTTTAGGCTCGCCGAGTGTTCGCTCGCTGCCCGTTTGCAGGCGTCTTCCACGGTTCGATGCTTTTCCTTGTTGTCTCGCCCGCCGCAGTGCGCTGCTTGGTCGGCGCGCTTTCCAAACGGGTGTTTATAGCCGCAACAAATATGATGTCAGATTATTTACATTTCAAATGGTAGATCCAATGCAACTTTCAATTTTTTGTCCACCATATTGGATCGGGCATTTTAAATTTTAAAAATCTGACATCAGATATAAATTCAGAGACCCAGAAAACATCTATGCATGTGTTTTCATGAAGAATGGGCTATTAGAACAATGTATAGGTCAGAAAATTATAAAAATTGGGGGAAATAGTACATTTTAGCCTTTTTTTAACAATACTTACGTCAGACAAAAACTTAAATATTTGTTTTTATCTTCTTATCTCATCTTTAAAACCAGTCTTCTGTCTCCCTCGGTTTATGTATGGTATTCGTCAATACGATTCTGTTGACTCTTATTCCCGATTGTTTTGATTGAGTCTCGTTCCATCTCTATTTTATTTGTCCAGCTATTTTGACAATACGAAATACTTATTTGTCTACAGCGCAAATGATTGTACGTTTTAGGCCTGATTTAATCTTTATATATGGAAGGTGTTCAAACGATGTGCCATGTGAGGCTGAATACCACTTCTTATTCTTTTAACTCTGGTTCTTAGTTGGAATTTCGACGAAATTGCGGCAGGGAATATTTTGAAGTAATAAAGAGTCTGTCTGAGAGAGCCAATAATCTGAGTGTGCTTTTATCAATTTGCGAGGTTCCTTAAGAGAAACTAAAGTTAAAAATATCTTCAAAATTTTGAATATTAAAATTCATAAAATAGATATACATTCTTATCGTTGATGAAAATATCTGTAACTTCTTCCGATCAATGAAACAGCTTCACAACTAACACTTTTGGGGACATTACTTATATTAATATTTAATTGAAATTAATTGTTTTGAACAAATTTATTTAATTTACGTTATTAATATATTATAATGTTGGACTTACAATACTTTAAACGTTTTCTATTTTATGAGATATTAGACTATTATTTTCACACATTTAAATAAATTCCATCCCGATGCGAGTTTCGTAGAATTCTCCTTCGTTCATTCAACAAATGTAGACGCTTCATCTTGCTTCTAGACAAAAAATGTAGCTTTGACTCTCTTTTGAATGCCAAATATAGGATTTACTGATTTTACAAAAGTAAATGAAATCAGTAAGAGCAACGGCTGTAAATTAAAACAGGTTATCAAATACTAGAGTTTTGAATCAGAATTTACCTAAGGCAAACTTGGGTTATATCGGAAGAGAGATGTTATTTTGTCCGCAATCCAATGAAATAAAATCCGTACTTTGATGATGAAAATACGTTTTAATTACTTGAGAGCAAACATTTACAGTTCTCAAATGTCAATCACGCTTCTGGATATTATCCGTGCACGTTTTCTTGAGCCCTCATTTCACTAGATGCGAGAGGTTATTTTGATAACAGGACTATTATATCAAATCTGTGGTTCGTTTGTGAAAGAATAATAGTTTAAGTTACACGAGAGCAACTATTTATGGTTATCATATTTCAACAACCCTCATTGCTATTATTTATGCCCAATGCAACTAATGTTAAGAGAGGGGAAGGTATTCCGGGGCTCAAGAAAACGTGAGCGGGTAATACCTTGATTCATAATTCATCGATGTATTATACAATTTATTAATGTATAATGAAAGAGTGGAATAGTGATTCTGGGATTCAAGAAGGCGTGGCGAAATTACACGTCTCGATAATATCAGAAGACTTTTTTGAGAACAAAGAAACAAATAATTTTTTAAAATAAATTAAAACAGGGTTATCCTAAAAATTTCCTTGGTCTTTTTAGGAAACTATTCGGGCCCACTGGGTGTCATCAAACCTCTTTACTCGGAAAGGAGATAATCCGTCGTCGCTAGGGCGACAATATAACTGGAACTTTCCAGAAAGCGACTAACGAAGGCGCTACTACAGAGTAATCATGAGCCATTATCCGCTGATGCGCAGATCCACTTCTTCCTGCATCTGTTTTCGTCAACTTTTCCTCAGATGCGATTGACTCAATCGTGTAATTAAAACAGTTCTTGATCTGTTTTCTCAAAGTGATTAAACACTAATTATTATTTTACAGAAAATTCAATTATTCTTGTAGGATGGAATTCCTTCTAATTTACTGGCATGTAGAGTGCCAGTTTCGTCAGTTTTGTTGATATAAAATTTTAATAAATTTGAGAAAAGAATAATTCTCTTTAAATGTTTCAATTTCACTTATTTTTAACATTATTATAGTGTGAGTTTAATCATATATTTCTCTTTGCTAAATCATTTTCGTCGTCCTGGGATCAAATAGGTACTTTATTTCAGGCTGAAATTCAGCTTTATCATAGCGGCTGAAATTCAGTTTTATCAAAGGGCCTACTTACTTGGCAGTAACATCATTGCCTTTTTCTCAAGATATTGTTTACAACACACAATAAGCTCTTGAACAGTTTAAAGTAATCAAGATTTAGGATTTTTTCATTTATTTTTGAAAGATTCCATTTAAATCTTCTAAACTCGTCTTCCTTTTCTATCCTACATCCGTTTGCTGAGGTTCTCATATTCCTCTCATATAAAAGTGTTTTCAATCTCTCTCGCAACAGAAATTGGGATTCTGCTTGTCCGCTTTCTTTCAAAACGTCTAATAAAACCGTCGTACCTTCTTCAGAAAGTACGTAAACCACGTACTTTATTGAAAATGTTGAACATCTAACCTTCCAGCAGTTACGCCAACCTTCTACTCGCGTACCCTCTGAAGCCTGTCGATAATAATTATAGTTATTGCGTAGTATGTATTTCTCCAAATAAGCTTACAATGCATTTCTAAAACAAAAATAGGAATTAAAAGAAATATTTGTTTAGAAATGAATTATCGTAAATATGTAATAAACCAATTATTAAATTAAATACCCTTTTACATAAATAAATATTGCAGCAGGATTGAATTACAAACATGCACTCCCTACTGCCTCTGGAAAGAAAGGGATGAAAATGAATGATTTAGTGGTACGGAAGGTATTATGTTTTTGACATTCCTCGACACTTATGAAGTTAGGAGACAGTTTGTTTTGATAACAATTTCAAACAATGCGCTTAAATAATAACCTATAATGCAACGAAAAATAAATGAAAATACATGTTTATAAAAAAAATGATTTATTTCATTTTTAGAAAATAAATCAACCCAAAAAGACAAAATGAAGGGTTTTACTTGAGACGGAAGCATGAATTCAAAATGGATATTCTTCATAGCTTTTTAAATATTTGTGATCTACTAATACTTCAGCCAATACTTAGAAAGTCTAAATCAATTCAAAGAAAGCGCCTTTGGCGCTTGTTTATATAATTATTATTTATTATTATTATATTTTAATAGTAAGGAACCGTAGTCATTTCTTACTTCTACAAAAGGAACAAACGTGAATAAATCTCAAATGTTTCAGTATTTAGAGAATATTATACAGAAAAGGAAGGATAAAAAAGCTTACCTTGAATATATTGAACTGAGGTTCCAATTTTTGAATAATTTTACCATAGTCTGTGATTAAAGTAAAGGAAGTGCTTAAATTAAAGAGCTGAAGACCATCCAAAATATCGCTTTATAAATGCATAAAATAAGGTTGCACATATATTGTTTTCTATCATTTAAATATTATGTCTGTAACACATTAGAAACATTTGTACGAAATTAATTCTTTCAACGCAAATGCATTAACACAACTTCAACATTTTTGCATCGTTCCGTGCGTGCGATGAGTGAAATATATTAAAACTATATTCGTAATTACGGTGTCATTACGTAATGACCATCTTAAGAACCATATGGGCCCAGCAATAGTTACTTTATCGTTCTTTACAACATATGAGTAAAAAATTAACGAAATGATTTGGAACCAATTTTGCGAAAACAATTCTTTAAAAATTGGCCACATTTACGCAAAATTACTCATATTTTCAAAAAAATTGTACCACTTAACCATATTTCAAGAACTGTTTGTAATGAAATGATTTCATTACTGAAAAATCTTCAATGTTGTAATTTTATAATGAATCGGAAATTCTTTGAACTTTTTCAATTCTAGAAAAAATTAGAATTCAACGAAAATACCATCTACGCGATTTCAAGGCGAGGACAAAAATTCGAGCCATTATTGAGAAAAGTTTGAAAATGTTGAGGCTTTATGTCCATTTGTAAATTCAGGGGGCCGCAACACTAGTCAGATTGATGGATGAAAATCAATTTGGAGAAAATCTTGCTTACGGTTTCACCACTAGTATTGTTCAGAGATAGAGAAACAGACGTTTTACCGTAAACCAATATTTACGCATGAAGGGCCCACAAAAATTGAATTTTAACTTCACAATGTAATAGAGAAAATAATTTGCAACATATATAGAAACAAGATTTATCCGCTACTTCATTATCAGGGCCCGGCAATAAGAGTTTTTCCATCGATAAAAAGCTTTTCTTCCCTGTATTATAATACTTTCTCTATCCTCCGTAAGCAGAGAGAGAGAGAATGTTAATAACATTTTGTGAACTATTTGTTTTCAAATTTACAAGAAACCAAGCATATTACTCCACTAACACAAAGATTTCATAGAAAATCTAAACTGCTATGTAATTAGAATTAAAATTTTATCTTGCGTTCTCGCATGTGAGTATGTTGAACTAGCCATGTAATTTTCACAATTTTTATTGACTGCAATTTCATTGCTGTTATGTCAGGAACAGAATGGTTCATTAACGCGGTAACGCATTGCAAAGACTTCCACAGCGATAGTATTAACAGCGAATGAATTCTTTCATGTGTTGAAAATTGCGTGATGTAAACAACGTGAAATAACCTGTGAGTTTTCATTTTGCTCTTGGTGTGGCTTACTAAATAATAGCAATTGTCTCCAAGCAATAACTGCCAAACGTATTCTAAATTAACGTTGTCACAATCACTTTTGAAAATTTACGTCAATTCACTCCTCGTTTCAGTAGCGATACAACTTAATATGAACAATCATTCGTTTTTTTTTATTCAGAAAACGCATTATTATTGCGTCTATTTGCTTTGTTCGGGAAATTCATTAGTATATTCGGAAAATTATTTATTTCTTCTCTGTAATAAACACCGAGATAAAATGAAAATTACATATTCACAATGCAAATACATTTCTATATATTTAAACTGATTTCTAAAGGAATCAAGACTACTTTGATGTGCAAACATGTTTCAAATTTCTTTACCATGAAAACTTCTACGAAGTGGATATAAATTCTCCAGATTCAAATACATTGTTTTTAAAAAGATAGGGATATAAAGGGTAATTAAATTAATGCCTCCTCTTAAAATAATTGTCATCAGTACAGAATTAATAATTACTTTGTGGTATTACGAATATTTTATTAAAACAAGAATGTTAGAAAAACATAATAAAAGGTTAGGAAACGGTACGTAAATAAATGTGTCCTTTCATTTTTCACATTTCCATACAAATATCAAGAGCCTATCATTTCTATCGATTACGTAAAAGTTATGAAATAAAATTTTCTTATATAAGTGAGAAATTTATATTGAAACATTCATGAAACTCCCGTGACATTTCAATAATTTAAGAACTGCTGCCTCATACTTGCCTTGTAGTTGAAATTCTTCCCTAAAAGAGAATTCCTTGGGAAAGGGCATACTGATTTGACTTTGTAATAACCCGTTATATCGTGACCGGTGCAATTGAAACACTCCTAGCTTTCAACAACTGTGCGCAAACTCGTAACCATGCCCACAACGACCCAAATGAATAAATGCGAGAAATGAAATCTCTTTATTGTGCGCTGAAATAACATCTTTAACACGTAACCACATTCCATATTTCTCCGCTTTCTAAAAACCTTGCATGATCATTGTGTTAGCGATAAGTGTTCAATGCATTTAAATTGTTGTAGTTAAATTGTTCGTATTGTTTAAATGTTTTAACAATCAGGTAAATAATATTTCATTGATCAAAGTAAAAATAAACAGTTAACTGCATTGGGTATGCAATCATCTTAATTTTAAACAATCTTCTCGGTTATGGGGACTCTGCGGTCTCTAACTTCAACGTTGTGGTCTCTAATTTTTGATACTTTATAATATTGTTTAATACTCATGAAACGATTATGTGCTTTTTGTGGATTGTAGCCTGGCCATTGCAAAAACTCTGAACTTTATAAAAAAATGTTTTAGAAGTGGAAATCACTTAATGGAAGAACCAATTCCAACGGCGAGCGGAACTATGCGTTACAGTATTACAGGGCCGGATCTGTGTCAAATTAACCGAATATTAATAATACAGCACACATTAATCGTAATCGCGTAATTGATAAGATCAGCACAAAAATTAAACAACCCTTTAATTTTATCGTGAAAAATTATTTCTATGTGTTTCTTTCAATTTAATTTTAAGATTTCAGGTTTCTGCAGTTTTCTGATCACCCATGCTATGGAATGAGAGACCGCAAGGTAACTAAACCTCCAGAAATGTAATGGAAAGTTCAAACAGATTTCTTTTGTAGAATGCTACTTAACAACATAATTCTGGCACCAGGTGTCCCTACTTGTCACCGTCTGTCTCCACAAACTCGTGTCCCCATAGATCTCAACTGCTCCCACAAAATGTAGCCCTCCTTGTCCTTGAGCACAAAACAACTATTTTAAGAGCCTAGGACCCAATGTTTCCGCGCTATGCACAATGTTTGTCACAGTAATCTGTTTTTCATGAAATATAATTAAATTACCGCAGATTCGAGTTTTATTGAAGTATTTGAATTTTCAGAAATTGCAAAAGTATTTTCAGAACTTTCCTAGAACCAATAATATTTAAGATAGATATATTTTTTCGTAATAATCTCTATTTTCCGAAAATATATTTTTATATAAGATTCTGTGCATCTTCTTCTAAGAGTTTTGCATGCACTAAAAGAAAATTTTAAAAGAAAGATTTTCTCAGAAACTACTTTTTTTAAAAATTCGTTATTAGATAATACGATGTACGCTTTTAAAAACGGCGCGATTCTGGTTAACTTGTGCGATTTTCTGAATTTTCGAAAATCGCACAAGTCACAAATAATGCGAGAAAGTATGTTTTGTCGATCACCACTTGTTTTTTACACACTCTTTGAGAATATGCGATAAAGAAGATTATCTTCAGGCCGACATTTTATAAGGAAAGAGTTTCCTGTACAAACAACGACTGTGTTTTTAATTCATCTCTTGAAATATTTCTTCATAATTAGATTTTTGATCAAAAGATATGAAAATGGTCAAAATTGTGTAATAATTATTATTTTTTGCTTCTTTAAAAAGTAAACAGTTCCTTAATTTATTTTGGAATTTAGGCATTATATCAACTATTGTCCCAAAAGAAGAAATTTCTGTAGTCATAACTGAGTTTGCAACGAATATGATTGCGTGGGATACCTTTTGTTGAAAACGTTCCCTGTTAATTTCCATGCTGACATGTTAAAGTAGGAAAGGAAAATAGAAATGAAGGTTTTTCAGTTGAGTGGTTCGAAACAGTATTTTACTTGCGGTATTTGATTATTCAATTCACAGACACTAATATAAACGTCCATGAATAATTTATTAATGCATTCTACGTTTCAAACTGAATTTGAATCTTACGAACATTCTATATGCGATTCATCTGCATGGCTTAGCACCCCATTTGGTTAACCCTTAACTGGTATCGTCGGGTCACATTTGACCCAGAAGAATTTCTTTTTTGTTTAAACCTTGCAATTTTGCCGCAATTTGTCTGTGCTGCCACCTAATCCCTACACTCTATACTTATAAGCAGTGGTGTTTTAGAACTCATGAAAGGAAGTTGATTTGCCCTCGCAGTGTGTGTTCCGGGTCAGTGGAGACCCGACGATACCGTTGACGTTAGTCTTTTAATTATAGTGTGAAAATCAAAGTCTGTTTTTCTCAACAATGGAATATGAAGAACATTCTGTACAAATTGAGCAGTGGCTTGCAGATGTAGATAGTGATCTCAGTGACGCTTCAACAATAGACAGTGATCATGATTCAGGCAGTGAAAATGATGAAGTGGACGAGCCGAAGAAACGGAAGCGCTGCTCTCTTTGTCCATCATCAAAGGACAATAAATATAACACAGCCTGTTGTCACTGCAATAAAACTGTTTGCAAAACTCACAGTAAAGTAGAAGTGTATTGTGATGATTGCATAGTCTGAATAAATTACATCCAGTCCATAACTGCATGATAATTTGGCTAATTATAAACAGACAAAAGAATAAAAATTTGCTGTACACCACTTTTGCATGCTTGCAACTTGTATGAATTAGGTAGCATTCTTGTGTTTTTCTCTCCCTATTATGTTTATACAGGTGTTAGCTCTTCATTTTGATCCATATCAATGAAACATTTCTAGTATTTTGAAAATTGAATCCCTTTTCAAATTGATCTCATCTAATCCGTGTAAATATATACGAATTCAGAAATATGGTGCTTTAGACACACAAAATGAATTTAATTGAAGAAGTCTTTCAGTTACAATCCTTGAGGAAAGATGTTTTAAGATGTATATCCATTTCTAGTTTCATCAAGTAAGAATTAATATGCCAAATTACAAAATTAATTTCTGGGTCTCGGCTGACCCGACAATACCGTTTACGTAACCAAAATCCATGATACCAGTTAAGGGTTAAGGCGAAGGAACGCTGGCGTACTTTTTTCCGACACTCCAGATGTCTGTCAAATAAGATACATCAAAAATGTGAATTACAAATGTGTAAAAGTGCATCACATCATAAAAAAGCATTATTATTATTATTATTATTATTATTATTATTCCACTACATCACGACTAAAGATGTTATGAGTCGGTTAAATATAAAATCTACTCCAGGTTGCAACCAGCTACCTAAGGACTAGATCTAGGGACTACCGGTGCCTCTACAATACTTTGCGCAAAATGCGGGCTGTTCCAAATAAAGCTATTTCTTGCACTTCCCAGTACTTTGAATTACCTGGGAGTTTAGAGAAGTCCTTACACAAATTTTGCGTAACAAATCCCAGAGTTACGATAACTATCGGGACGGCCTGTGCTTTTACGCCCCACATTCGGCTGATTTCGATTTCCAAACTCTTGTATTTAAGACGTTTCTCTGCCTCCTTGGTAACGACGTTTTGATCGCAAGGTACAGCAACATCGACAAGTAAACACGATTTGTTCTCCGAATCCCGGATGACTATATCCGGTTTGTTTGCTGCTATCGTGCGATCAGTTTGAATTTGTTGGTCGTACAATATCGTACACAATCCAACAGAAGTCACTGGTTTCGGTGAGTGTTCGTACCACTTGGGGCATGTGTTCGGAACTTCGAGAGCGGTACAGATCTGCCAGTGGAGGTAGCTACACACCCTGTCGTGTCTTTTCAAGTATTCGGTCTTTGCTAGGATTGGACAAGCTGAGACAATATGATCGATGGTTTCTACTTGCTCCAGGCAAATGCGGCATTTATCATCTTGGGAAATTTTGAGAACCGCTTTATCATAATGTCGTGTTCTCAATGCCTGATCTTGAGCAGCTATTACAAGTGCTTCCGATTCTGTCTTCATTCTTCCCCTTTTAAGCCCCTTTTCTACTGCAGAGAAATGTATGTAGCAATGAACGATATGTAACAAGGAGTTATATTTATGTGAGTTGGGAAATATAGTTGTCTTAAAATATTGAAGCCTGAATTATTTGAATGAAATTATAAATTGAATTTAGGACCAAGAAGTCGATTACGACACAGGATGTTAATTTGTTTTATTTTATTTCAACGTTTCGTGGGTGTTTAACGCCCTACAACTTCAGATACTAAATTGAGTTCATTAAGAACATTTTGAGATTTCAAATGAGATTCAATGGACTGTGCGAATAATCTGGCAGGTTTCAAGAATGACTGACTTTTGAGCTATTGGAATAATTTTTTGAGGACGATGACCTATTTTTTTAAATAAAACTTTAGTTTTTTGTTAACGAGATCTGTTGCTGTTATTACAATTGGTATAATCTTGTAATAATCCGGTCTTTCCTATCAAATTTCACGCCCCCACATAAAGCTTACCACTGTAATACCCCCGTCTTTTTTTTTAATTTTAAGAAATATTAATTAGAAACGTGAACGTGGATCATGTGGGTGGCTAGCTCAACAGCACGTCCACTGGATGCTTCTGAAAAATAAGAATACTTACTCTCTGCATTTGTCGTGGGCTGAAAATACCGCTCTACGAGGACTCGGTCGATGGATCTTATACTTACGCTTTGGTTACCAATAATACAAAGGAAATAATTTTGAAATACCTAATTTCTATTGAATGAAACGAGAATTTATATATGCACGTAACGAGATGAAGTGTCGTACGTCTCTTTTTTATTCTTAGAAATTTTTCATCAATCTCTTACATGCATTATCATATTATTTACTTGACAATTAATTTTCCCTATAGATGGCCATCAATTACAATTTTAAACTTAATTATTGCTTTAACCAAATTTGTAATTACTCTTAGGGCTTGAACATCAACATTTAACTGTTTTATGTTTTTCTCAAATTAGGGCTTCGCGGAAATACTTCCTTGTCCTTTCGGCGTCAGCACACTTGGCAGTGAATACCAGTTCAGCTTCACAGCACCCTATCTTCTCCTGGATTCCGGTGTCCGCTTCAATCCACCCTCGGTTAATTAATTATTCTAAGAAAACTTCCTACGATCCCGATACTCCTGAATTTTAACTATGTAGTTCTTGCACGACATTCGCTCCTGCCACTGTTTATTAGTGTCGAGTAAAGATTAGGGTAGTATTTATTAGACTAAGGGGATACGACTGTTCAGTTTTTTCTTCATTGAGTCTCACACGGTCTCTTTGTGAATGTGTCTCTAATGGGACCGAATGCGTCTGAAATGATATTTCGAAGAGCAGATAATCCAGATATTTAGACTTCTAGATTAGTGTGGCGCCTCCGGCAGTAATTTTCATGATGTGTGTATGCATGTCTGTCGCGCGCACAACGCAAAAACTACTCGATCGATTTTTCTGAAATATTCACACTTTGTTCGTATTGTATCGAGAGTGTTTCAAGAGTAATTTAAATTAAATCGTACATGTAGGGACGTTGTTGATGATGATTTATGAGTTTATGACGATGCAAGCGCCCCTGAACAGGAACTCTAGGCCAGTCATCGCCAAATCGTCAATCGCGACCTGCTAGTAGCTCGCGGAGCAATTTTCGGTGGATGGCAGACATGATAAAGGTTTGCTAACCTGGACTTGTTCTACAGAGCACAAACATGTACAGAAAAAACTCACTGATGAACATTTGGACCAATGTATTCGAATGGCAGTCACGACCTACTCACGCAACATAAAAGCTTGTTAATGACAAAAAAAGAGTGCCATCCTTCTCATTAAAAATATGTCCTTCCATCCCTTCGTTACGAACTTTATTTCAATTTTTTTAATGTGCAATTTCATTTTAATATGTTTTGCTTGCATACGTTTCATGAAAATTTGTTTCGTATTTAATAGAAGTGTATGTTTATAAATAATAAACTAATGTAGAGATTTAAAAAAATAACAATTCGGTCTTCGTTTCTTGGTAGCTCGCAGTAGAACTGAAACGGTATGTTTGTTCATAAGCTTCGTAACTTCATAAGTTTTGGCGGCCACTGCTTTAGGCAACCCCCGCACCGTCAAGTATTAAGCGTCTGGGGCTGCATATTCGGCCCCTGCGGTTGTGAAATTCCTATCGGCCGGAATTATTATAATCGTTATCTCGGAAAAGAAAATCAAATTTCTTCAAGACAGTGTCATAGCAAACGCATGCCCGAACGTGAGAAAAAACGTTTTAACAAGAGAATATTTGACAATCATAATCAAATCTATACTCGCGGGAAAGTTTTTAACCTTTTAGAATTTTTTGCAGAGCATAGCGTAAAAACATGATTAACACTCACACGATCTGCAGCGTGTGAAGTATAATACACTGCAAAATCGAAGAATTGCTGTATCCGCTACTTCATAATAAAAAGAAATTTGAAACAATACCTACAATTGCCTCCATTGCCGGCAATTGCTTGTCCATTCCCGGGCATTCAAAGTTACATGACAAAGTTTTGATGCAAATACTAAACAAAATTGACGTGCAATTTTTATATTAGGTTTAAGTATCTTCAATGTGATGGATTAAGTTTTAATAATTCATGTAATGGCATAAAGGCAGAAAACGTAATTTAGAACGTTTAAACGTTCTACCTGTCTCGTATTCTCCCAAATATGAATGTTCTAGAATTCATCTAGTCTGTTTTACAAGATTTGGGTTAATACAGTCCGCTAGGTGATCTTGGCTGAATCCATTGCCACGAAACCAATCAATGTGAAAATTTAACTTATAAAATCGTAGAAAAAAGTACCGTATGAAACTCGATGTAATGGGTGTTAATACACTCGTGTGAAGTTTACGATACTCGCTCGTTTCATAATATCACACTCGTGTATTAATACCCATCATTACATCATCGTTTCATAATGTACTATTAATAATCAAAATATTGATATTTGTTTATTGTAATGTAACGTTTGGCGAAAATGTCAGTTGGCACCCCTTCAAGTACTTCCCCTTGGCAACCCAGACGAAAGAGCCGGCGTGTGCGTGCGCAGGGGAGCCCGGCGCGTCGGCGGCCGACACGGACGGCGGCGGGGGCCTGGGCGCGCTGCTGCGCCGCCTCATGCTGGACCTGTTCGCGTGGCTGGGCTCGCTGTTCGGGCTGCGCGGCTCGGAGGTGGAGGCGCACGACTACCCGGCGCGCGGCGGCGTGGGCGGCGTGGGCGGCCTGGGCGGCGTGGGCGGCAGGGACGGCGACGAAGGGCGGCAGGGCGGGCGCTTCCCGCCGCGCGGCGCCGGCCGCCGCTCCACCACCGCCTCCCCGCAGGTGAGGGCAAGGCGCAGCGCACCATCCATTCATTGATTGATTAGTGAAACTAGTGGAGATGGCAATGGTTGTGATTATGGTAAAGGTAATGGTTGCGATGATTGATTGATTAGTGAAACAATTAGTGGAAATATCAATGGTTGTGATTATGGTAAAGGTAATGGTTGTGATGATTGATTGATTAGTGAAAAAATAGTGGAAATCGAAATAGTAAAGGTGATGGTTGTGACGATTGATTGATTAGTGAAAAAATTAGTGGAAATGGCAATGGTTGTGATTAGGATAAAGGTGATGGTTGTGATGACTGATTGATTAGTGATTCTGGGCCCGTCAACAGCTAAGGTCATTTGCTCCGTAAGTGTAGGACATATTTTATCGCGGAAGGTGGCGGTGAATTTCCTCTGCTGCATAGCGACGTCCAGCGTCGGCCCACGTCAGCTTGCGAGGTTTTTTCTAACCAGGTATCTCCCACCCGGGTGGCACCGTCCCACCCGCGACAAGCTCTAAGCTCCAAACTGATCTCCCAGTATTAGTGGTAGTGTAGTGCATGTAAGTGTAAATATAGGTAAGGTGTGAGGATAGGACAAGGAAGATTAAGGAAAGATCGCGCGCGGTTTGTGGCCGTTTGTGAGGGTAGGGCTCCGGCATTGGCCTGGTGTTGGTCGGAAGACTGCAATCAGAGAAGCCGGCCGCTAGAATTCTCCTCCTGACAACGCCTGAATTCGACCTGCTGGCACTTGGAAGGGAGGGACGGGCACCAGTAGGGGGACGAAATTGCCGCCAGAAGGCGTATGCCGCCTATCCAGTAGTGGCTACGAGCAAACAATTCGATAGATTTCCACTGGGTTGGGAGGGAATCCGAGGAAATTATTTCGAGGAGTATTTCTGCTTGTTTTCCGTTCCAGATAGGTTGGAAGAAATTGGGAGATTGGTTTGTGTTTGTTTTGGTATACATATATACGGAGGATATCTACCAGCGAATGGAGTTGTGGGCGAATCTGTAGAGACACCGATTTATTTACTTCTAAGTTTGTATATTTATTTACTAATTATTGACGTATTAATTAATGTTAAACATAGTCAACAGCGGTCCATGAGGAGTGTGGGAAAGGTATATACTGCAGAGTCTTTAGTTTTGCTACGTGGTGCCCATGAAGGATGAGCGGACCTCCTCACTATTTCATTCGGTGTATTCGTTTTTAGTGTCTTCCTCATGATATCTTTCTGCTTTTCCCAAATACATTTTTATATGTAAAAAGTTTCGTTCTAATTTAGAATATTGGAAGGTAATTAAATGTGATTCTTTATGAGATGTATTTTAAATTGGGAGAGCAGGTCGTCGGCACCGACTCTCGCTATTCAGCGAGGAAAGATCACCGTCTCTATTTAATTCCGTAATTACATATAGATATAAAGTTAGTAAACTAAATTTATTCACCGATTTTAAATTACTTATATTTATTTATAATAACTAAAATAAATATTTTCATTCTTTGTTAATTTCATTTCTTTTCTATTTTCATTTTCCATTTTCATCTCTTTAAGTTTGCGTAATCACAAAAAGTTTGCGCTAGTTTTTCTTTCCTTTGTAACAACGCATGTTTTGTTTTTAATTGTCTGTATATAAGATACGATACTATTTTGTAAAACTTACTTGTTACTAAATTGTTTGTCTTTATACCAAACCGAAGTTTTTGTTTTCATTGTAAGCTTACTTAAACTGCACCCTAGCACAAGCATCTTCTCATTCGAATGTATCTGCTGTTATTGTTAGCTGTTGTAAAAATAAAAAATATATTTATTATTTTGTATATATATATTACATTTATTATTAAATTTATTTTTAAATTTATTATTACATTTATTATTATATTTATTATTACAGTATTTATTATATTTATTGAAATTGATGTAGGTTTTTCCTGTTTTGTAGTATGTTATGCTCTAATGTAAAGCCAAATGTAAATATTTATTTCAATAATTTTGCATTCCATTGTTTTTATATCAGTTTGTATACCATTGTGAACCATTGCCACAATTGTATTGCTCTTGACAAGGCACGTACGCTGAGGTAACAATAAATGTATTTAATGCAAAAGTTTTAATTCCTGGAATCAACATAGATTGACTCTTTATGGTCAATACATATTAAATCGTACCATGTACGTATCTATTGTATTTATTATTACATTTATTATTATATTTATTATTATATTTATTATTATATTTACTATTATATTTATCATTATATTTATTATTATATTTACTATTATATTTATTATTATTATTACCATTATTATCATTACTTTCTGGACTAAAGACCTTAGCAGTTCACTCATTGAAGGGCCGAATGCCTGTTGTCAGGAGGTGGAGCGCTTCCCGGCCGACGGCCTCGACGAGCGCGAGTTCTCGCGTGGCGCGGGCGGCGAGGACCTGGGCGGCGGGCTGGGCCGCCAGCCAGAGCTGCAGGAGGCGGACGGCCGCGGCGCCAACGCGTCGCCCGAGGGCGGCAACGGCGACGCCTCCATCGAGCAGCTGGGCGGCGGCCGCGGCGGCGGCGGCGACGCGTCGCCCGAGGAGTTCGCGGGCGACCGCCCCGACGTGCCCCCGCCCGCCCGCGTCACGGCCCAGGGCTAGCGAGCCTAGCTACAAGTTAACTGCGTTTTTAGGCGGTAGACACTGGTTAGGTAATTGCAACGTAAATAAACATTACAATATTTATTTCGTTTTGTAAATCATTTTTCATTTAGGTTGAAATTGACAAGGCCCACTGGTATTCGAAAAAGTAGATGCAAGAGAAACTACTTGTAAGAGGTGCATCTACTTGGAACAGATATATCTAATGAAATCTTTTTATTCCATTTTTATTATATTTTTAAAAAGTCACTCTTAATTGTGGATAAAATTCTAAAATTGTAATTATTGGTTATTTGTAAGAATGAAGGTTCACTTCAAATTTTGTGTGAAATTTAATATCTCATCATTCTTTCGCCTATTCAAAATTAATTGTATAAAAGCTTGATTCTTTGCAATTTACACAAAAGTTTCACCTCTCATGTTTATTATTAACCATTTGTTTATATTTACCATAGATTATCATACGTTTTACATATACCAATTGCAATTTTTTTCTATTAAAAACTCGACCAACTCCAAATAACCTATAGTACTAAACCGTTAAAAAACAATGAATATTGTCGAATATATTTCCACGCAAATTACTTTTCGTCTTTTTAATTTGAGTTTTTACAGCAGAAAAGCACGATAGTTTAAAATGCTAAACGCGTTTTTATATAATTTGATCAATAAAATACAAATTCGGGTGTTAATGGTATAGATAAAAAGCTAAGAACGGGCATTCGATTCCCTTTGTGAGCAGGAGAAACTAGCAGCGTTCAAAAGATAGATGTGTAAAAGTACTGTTTCCGCTACTTTTTGGCTGAATCGGAAATCGGAAAAGAAATCGCCTCCTCCCTTACGCGTAATTGACAAACTCTTGGAAAGCATCGACACTAGTTTCTACCTTTCAGATGATAATACTATTCAAACACAAATTATCAACTAGTTTAGATAGTAATTCTGTTCCAAAAACGAGGTAAAGTTTTGAAATTCAACTACAAATACGTGTAAAAGGAAAATCCTTTCTCATAACAACTTCCAATTATATTTTTAATGGTTACTTGAAACAGTACTCTAGTTATTGCTGTTATAATAGTAATAAATTTAGCAACAAACCCCTACATTTTAGCAAACTTTGCGCGCGGAAACTAGCTATTGAAGTTCAGGGCAAATTTTATTTCTTGCGGTGACAACCACGAGCGTAACATCACGGAAAAGAACATCCCTGTCAGTATTCTTACCTTAAATGTTATTCTTGTTTTTAATATCGTGATGTATGCCATTATTCTAAACGTCTTTTTCTCACAATTTAGAAATTTTAAAATTCGGATATTAAACTGAACATTGGTGTTGACTTATGTTGCGGAGTGTTCGTTCTGTGCTAGCGTGTTCAGGGTAGCGATGGTTCTGAAAGGTTCCGCGTTCGTTCATCATTGACAATATGCCAAGTCCCATTTTGAAAATCATATGAAGTTGTGTTATTGCTATAAAATAACAAAATGCTTTACTTCTGTGGACCAATGCGGGTATTGTGTAAAACAGAAGTATTTAAAATGATATATACACATTCATATTTTTATTAGCATTATAAGTATATGGGTGTCCATTAGATGAGAAATCGATGTTTGATTTTTGCAGAGTTTCAGAAAAGCATGTGTCTTGTCATTCTACCATACATGAAATGGAATCATTATTCTCCGCAGTAGGGTGATCCAGTAGTTTGTCTACCTAGCCCTGTTAACCTTCGCGGTCTCAAGCTCATTATTTAGACTCATTAGCGAACCTTTCTCGAGGCGAATGAGAAGGTATGAAAACGTGAAATAACGAGCACAAGGCGAGTCTTGAGAAGCTGCGGGGCAGAAAATATGGAGCTCATTGCATAGTATGCTCTTACATATCACAGAATATGCTCTGCAGCTGCTTTTTATTCAAAAAGGAATGTCCGCTCCTGATTATTCCTTACAAACGAAACATCATGTATGTGTTAAATCTATACATTATTTGTTAGAGATTACAGTGTCGGTAAGTTTAGTTACAAACGCTTTGCGAACGACATTAATGAACGTCCAAGACAGATTTCATTTTTACCTCATGCTAGAAAAGTATAAGATCTCACTGCAGTTGGATATTTGTCTGGGAGTGACAAAGAGGAGATTATTACAATTTTATCTTAATATTCATAACGTACCGTTAGGAAAAAATCACAGGAACCTTTTAAGAGGAGACTTAGAAATAGGATGTATTCTCATATGATACACACCTTATAAATTCTATTCATTTTATTCATATTATTACTCAGGATAATTCGTATCCTCACGTATTCATCAGAATTTGTATATAATAGCTCAAGGAAGAACGAATTCTTATTTAGTTATTAGAATTAAATAATCAGCCAACGTTACATTTCTTTTTAACACGTCAATGCATAGTGATGGGCGGATAAACAGAAAATGAGATCCCCTGTACTTATAATACTATAAAAATATAACGTCAACAGGAAAGAAAAATCAGGTCAAGAATTATTATACGTATTTTTCACTGTACTTTTAAATGTCAGGGGAGTTCAGTATATGTATTTGTCTCTTTTCTACATAAGTGCAAATTCAGAAGTAATATGAAAATTTAAACCTTCATATTTTCATTGTGTAGAAACGAGCTCTAAAAAAACAGCTCTCCTGTGTGATTTTGATAGGTCCAAATAAAATAGAATGTTTTTGTTCGTGTAGTATTATAACTTCAATGTTTTCAACAATATTTGAATGTACTATACAATGTATTAAGGTAACACTTGTCAACAATTTTGTCTTATTCTAAAAATGACAACTCTAATCTATTAGAATCCAAGGAGGTTGAATTAATGTATGGTCATGGAGAATTCAGTGAATAAAGATGATTTGTTTTACCTAAAGATTACTGTGAGTACTACTACGGCGATTCGTGTTACTTCTACATGTATTTCTTTCTTTCTATTTATGTAATATTTATTTATCGCAGCTAATTATGTTCTTAAAACTTTCATTTTCTGCATTATTAGCAATTAGTGTAATCATCTATTGCGTATTGATGTTAAAGATTAAATTTTATGAAATAATGCCAACAAATTGAACAATATTCGCAACACAGTGTAAAAACGAAAGTTTTTCCGTACTTCGTAATGATGGAATATTCTGGGTGAAGTGACAACCACCAAAAAGTAACGCCCACGAACAAAGCTGAGAGTGTGAGTTAATATTAAAAGCTTGAAATAATGAAATACCTGCAACTGGATAGAAGAGATGTTATGAGTATTTTTGTATAATATTTTTGTTCTGTGTAGATTTATTTTGTTCTGTTATAGCAATTAGTTTCCTTTGATTTTTCAAAACAAAATTCTCGATAAAAATTCCAGACAGCTATATTCTGTCACTGCCTTTCTTTAAAAATGTCAAAATGCGTAAAAGGGCAATTATTGATACTAATAATTTATCATAAACATTTATCAAGAAAAAATCGTGAGTAAAGGAATTAAATATACTATAAAGCATAGTGTAACAGTCTGGAGTACGTGAATCAATATTATTGAAGTTAAAGTGTGCATCAAAGTTCTCGGAGTTCTTCGAGATTTTACATTTACCCGGGTACCTTCTATAAAAGAAGCTTACTATGAGGGCAGAAAGATAAAAAAATATGTAGTTCCTTTAATATAAAAAATAGTTATAGTTATATTTTAATTACGAGTACGCTTTATTTTAAAATGTAAAGACCGACCGCAATATTTACCCTGTCGGTCGCCAATGCATGCAATGTATTGTTAATGAATGGGTTGTGTTTGATGTTTATGTGAATATTCGTGATTTTTTAATCCGTCAAAATTTCCTTTCTGCATTAAACAGTGAATATAAAATTTCTTGAATTTTTAACTCATGATTTGCATAATATTTGTGAGCAATTCATAGCAAAACTAAATTGTGTTGTTGCGCAATGGTTTACAAGTTTAAAATCGAAAAAAAAAGAATACCAGACATTTGATCATTATTATTTCTTGCAAAACTATTTTTTTATTTCAATATTTTCAGTCTTACTTAAGTACTTTTCAGTTTAACCTTGCGTGGGCTCGCGTTTTATATCACTTACGCGATTGTAAGGTGATGCTTTTACCACCGACGAACTTCCTTCTCTTTACGTAATATCACAGGTACTTTTTGTTGAAACCCATGGAGGAATTTCTTAAATAACATCAAATTCATTTATATTGTCTAGACAAATTTTATAAAAAACGCTTTTAACAGTTTTTGCCAAGAAATTATCTATTTTTTACAAAGAAGATTGTTATTTGAAAATCAGTCTTGAACCCCTAAAATATATCAGACACAATACAAGAAAATTAATTGAATACTAGTGAATTAAAAACTCTTGTAAGAAATCAAAACATTATGAAATAAGCAATCTTCTAAGATAATAAACTACCTGCAATTTCAACCTAACAAATTAGAAACTTGTTTTTTTAATTTCCGAAAACATCAATATTCAAAAAACAACATAAATTTCTTAGTATCAATACCATTTTATTACGCTTCCAATAATACATTAAATATCCTCTGTATCATCAATATATCATCGAGACCAGCAAAAAGCTTCCCTTGTGAATTATTCTTGCAAATATTTCTTTATTGCACACGTACGCATTTTATTCTTCTTCTTTTACTGTTTGTACCACAT
>JAHLJT010009355.1:108081665-108123980 GCA_031308135.1 Acheta domesticus | reverse complement strand
TATTAAAATATGTGCTAAATGTAAAAAATGCAACTAAAGGACGAAATGGTTTTCTACGAGGAACCAACATGTAGATTTAAGGACCCGTCCGTTTCTGAATTATGCTCGATTGTAAAATACATTGCTACTTAAATCATGTTGCGAATTGAATGTGCACTTTACTTCCCCACACGCACCAAGGCAATATTTATTGAATTTCTGTTTATGTCAAAGTGAGAAAATATGTTGTGGTTTATGGCTAACATGCCTACAAGCATTAGAGTAAATTACGATGCCGCACTTTTCACTTTAATTAATTTTGTTATGATGTGTCGGCAATAAGCCAAAACATAATTTTCCTTTCTTTACAACAACAGTCGCCCATTAAATCATTGTTTGAACAGGTGTAGTAAAGTACCGCAAATAACATACGAATATATTCACACCATTTAAATACTCGCTCATTAACGTTCAATTTGTGTGTAAATGTAAATATTGAAAAAAAGTATATTTACCGGTGAAAATGTAAACCTTTTGAGTAATAAAATTGATTGCGACGAACAATCATCAGAACATATCGCGTTTTTCTTTACATTATATTCTATCTATCATATCCTGCCGCCAACTGAAATATTTTGTTTCTGGACTTATTGCATCTCGTCACATGATTAGGTTCCGACGATGACAATTTTCTTCATGACGACGCTGGTCTAAATGAGACGTGTGAGATCAGAGCGTCAAAACCAGGGCCAGGCCATTCAATGTGACAGTAAAATACGTTCGATTTTTAATTATACAAAATGGCAATATTTTTTTTTCACCTTTAATCCGTTTGCTGAAATTTACCGGGTTAACATCATACGTAATCATCAGCGGCACTTGGTTTTGTGTCGATGACTTCTTGAAAGAAGATGTATTCCTTCTCGGGCAAACAGAAGGTTCAGAAACTTTTCATTTTATAGATAAAGGTCTTAGAAATAACTCGGGACGAGCCTGTCAATCAATTTTTAAGAGCTTTGGACACTGTTTCGAGTTTTCCCCAAAATAAACGTCTGTTGCGAATTGGATTTGCATCTGATTCTTTGTAGCACGATCTGTAAATGTTTTCATTTTTAACTCCAACGTATTTGAAGCCCGTCTTGGGGTGATTTCCTTATCCAACACATTTACAATGTCTTTGTGTCGATAGAGAGTTAGAAGTAATAAAGATGTATTATATTTCCTCAGCGTATTGTATAAAAAAGTACCTACACGAACAAAAATAGGTAACTTGTGCAACTTCTTTAAACACCTAGGATTTCCTTTGAAACACTCGTGGGCCGTTCCTGTACATTACATCATTTTATCTCAACTTCAATTACATCCAACGTCTAGTACATACACACCAGTACTTTTATAATGGTTATAATAGTGTTTTTAGAAGCATTGGTCTGTTAAAAAAATCTATTGTTAATCATTCAACCATCAAACATTCCCACTCACAACGCCTCCGTTGTGGCGGTCCCACCACTCACAGCGTCCAGCAGCCCCCGCAGTGGCTCGCACCCCGCCCGCCGAACTCCGGCCAAGCGGTCTGGGCGAGTTCCACGCCGCCGTAATAACATCGTTTGTTCTTTCCGCGGAGGCCGTCGCGCTGCGGTCGGCTGCGCACAAAGCGACGGGCGCGGGCGGCGGCGGCGTCTGCCGGCCGGCCGGCCCCGGGCGCCGGCGCCACCGCCGCTAATCGAATGGCCAAGTTGAACCCGCGCCCGCCGCACCCCGCCTCATCACCCCGCTCTCCGCCGGACTCTGCCGTCCCACTGCCGCACCCAACGCGACTCGCAGCACCACCGGTCCTCCCCGCACTCCGCCGCACCCCACGGCACCCCGCCGCACCCCGCCGCACCCCGCTGCATCCCGCCGCACCCCACCGCACCCTGCTGCATCCCGCCGCACCTTACCGCACCCCGTCGCATCCCGCCGTTCCCCGCCGCACTCGCCGTACCCCCGCCGCACCCCGCCGTCCCCCCGCCGCACTCGCCGTACCCCGCCGCACCCCGTCGCACCCCGTCGCTCCCCGCCGCACCCCGCCCCACCCCGTCGCATCCCGTCGCTCCCCGCCGCACCCCGTCACACCCCGTCGCTCCCCGCCGCACCCCACCGCACCCTGCTGCATCCCGCCGCACCTTACCGCACCCTGTCGCACCCCGCCGTTCCCCGCCGCACTCGCCGTACCCCGCCGCACCCCGTCGCACCCCGTCGCACCCCGTCGCTCCCCGCCGCACCCCGCCGCGTCACCCCCGCTCGCCGCCGAACTCCGCCGTCCCACTGCCGCACCATACCGTAACCCGCAGAACCCCCCGCACCCTGCATCATCCCCTCCAATTTCACATCTCCACCCTGCCCCAGCCCTAGTGTCTGTTCCTGGCTATACCCCAACCTCCACCTTCGCTTCCCCCGCCCCTGCCACTTTGCTGTTCGTAGCCCAATGTCCTCCACAGCTCCCACTTCAGCTTCCTCCACCTCTCCCCGACACGACTTCCCCATCCTCTTCCTCAGCTTAGGTTTCGCTTGCTACGTCCCTGCCCTGCCCGGCCTCATCGCTATCAGGACCTGTCGTCACCCCTGTCCCTCTTCTTCCCCGGCTCCTACCTTCTTCGTACGCCAGTTCCGCTTCCGCCACACGTCCCTCCCTCTCCTAGCCCCTATTATCTTATTCATGTCCCACGACCCTCTCCCTTTCCAACCCATTTCTCATCCATTCTCCAGCCTCTGCCTCCGTCTCCGTCCCCCCTACCCACCACGACCCGTACCCCTTCCCAGTTCCCATCTCCCTGTCCCTCCCTGATCCGCCTTTCCCCTTCTTAGCCGCTCCAGCCTCGCTGCAACTACGCTCTCACTTCTAAATTTCATTCCCCACATAAAAGCTTCATACCACTCTCCTCGCAAAATACGTGTGCAAATTCTTGCGGCTGATATCACTCTCGCCGAGTCGCATTTGTCCCTTTCTTCCCGTGCCCGCAAGCACCCCCCCTCATTTTACTCACCGACTGAGATAACGTAGTGGCATCAACCGTTGCCACTACACCGTTTCTAATCGGGAGGTCCTAGGGTTCGATTCCCGACCGGAACCTATCAACTTCTTATTGGGACTGTGGACAAAGCTACAAAGACTTTATCCAGCCTCGCTCAACCCTCCTCTCAACCCATTTCGTTGAACTCGCTTATTCCTCGTAACCGCCCACCATTCGCACTGAACCCGCATGCGTCCGACCGCCGCTTTCCGCCCACTCAAGCACGCTCCGTTTGCTCGCATCGCCCCGACAATCATTGCTCGTCTCGTTAGTCCCTGTCCCACTAACCACAGTTGCGTTCCCTTAGCCTCGACACGACTCGTTCCGATTGTCACTGATTGGCCTTTCCATGCTTCTACTCCGCGTCCTCTGTCAACCCTTGCTCTTGTTGTGAAGGACAAGTAAATGGATGGAATAAATGACTTGTAAGTAAAGTATGAATGTTGTGTAAATGAAAGTAAAACATACAAAATAAAAATAAAAATAATATCTTTAGGCATGTTTTGTATAATTTCAGTAGGACAAAGTGCATACTCAAACTTTTACCATTACGCTATTTTAATTTAGTTTTAGTTACATTACATAAGAACATCCTCCCATTAGTTACCAAAGCTGCGAGCCATTAACACAAGTCTCTACACCCTAATAAGTATCAAATTAATTCTCGTGTTTTTAGGACTGTTGAGAGAAAAAATGGAAAAGGCCGAAAAATGACTTGCCCGTCCCTGCCATCTAACGCATTTCTTCACCCTCACTCTGGGCCCGAATGTACCAACAAAATAAACCGTTGTGCTTAGGGGGTCGCCATAATTGGGGTATTCCACTCCGTAAAAAAAGCAAGAAGATATTCTTCAAAAATTTCATACAACCCTATTTCATCTGGTAAACAATTTTAAGCAAACAGTGCTGTACTAAAACCTTTGCATTAGTACTAAAAATATTGACCCAAAATTGATTGTATTACCTTTAGTGATTTTTAGTAAATATTGTGAATTTTTTCCAGAGAACCCCATCATGATTTCGTGCTTAGGGCTCCGCAGTATCTAAATCCGGTCCTCATACCATTCGAAATCGAGTCTCCACTGCATTCGCCTCGCGCCAGCCTCGCGCCTCCCAAGCTCTAGCTGCATCTGCCAGACGACGAAGTGCCCGATCAGCTCAACTCAGAGCCTGGGGCGCCCAGCATTGAGGCTCTGCCCCCCTCCACCCTTGCTACGCTCAGGCTTGGCGCAGACGTTTTGACAGTTCCCGAAACAAATGAGCGGGCCTGGCCATCAAAAAGGATTGTGACGCTGCCACGTATATTTCCGCTCGACAGATGAACACACTTTCCAGAATTCGATAGACGATGACACATCGTACATTATATTTTATATCATGGAAAAGTTACCTATACCTATTTTTAATATATGATATATAAACGTTTATAAGCTTGTAAAAGTCAAGGAAGATTTTTGTGGTTGGCTAGAATTGATATTAATAAGTATCAATAAAGTGCTTGTAGAAAAGGGTTGTCACCATAGATTTTGCTACTTTACTCACGTCGTCTTTGCCACTGGAAGTAAACAAATAAGATCGCATTTGCCATAATATAAAATTAATGTATATGTTAAAAGACATTGTTCTAAAGTGAAAAGAAAAAATGACATTTCATTAAAATCCAACCCCTACCAATGAGCAATAATGTCGAAAAGACATGTAGAGAGGCGAACCGTTTCGAAGCGGGGCGGTACGATGAGCGGTGACAAGCCGTCTTCAATCAGCTTGCAATAGAGCAAAGAAAATGCACAATTTTCACTCCTTTGGGCGAACACGGAGGCTGGAAAGTTTCTGTATACATGCGTGAGGATGCATTTTTCTTATTTCAGAGACGGGGTTTCAAGAGCGATTTCCACCCTTTGCCAGAGAGAAAGATATTCTGCAGTAAATCCAGGAACAATTCCAGTTTTAAGTGGAATGAGCCAGCATGAGACAGATGACTGCTTTCATGACCTGGAGAGTAGATTAGCGTCTCTACTGAACGGTCAAATACGAACACCCTGCTACGTGGTTACGACGTAACTGCCAAGCGGGGACATTGTGCAGTCCGCGTGACATTTCGGCTATTACCTCCATGGTCGTAAGCGCGCTCTATTGCGGGATGATGAAACTAACAGTCATTTGAATCGCGAAAGTGCAATTGCGCGAGAGATATAAAAACATTCTATCACGAAAGTGGATTGGTTAAAAAAGAAAAGGGTTTTGCAGATCCATAATTCAACTAGGAACAAGGAATAATAATTAATAAGTAATCGATAAACGCTCCTGGTAAAGTAAACCCGTTTTTGTGACTCCTCTCAGTACTGTATAATCTTCAAAGAGAAAACGTTTCACTTTCTGAGAAGCCTTGAAAAAAGTAAGATAAAAATGTAACTTAATACCTGTTGTTCTCTTTCAATTATTGTTAGAAAAATTGAAACAAGAAAGTTTAATATCGAAATTCGTGGGTTGATCATGTACGATCACTGCAATGTTTTAACGACTAATTTTAATTACAATGACGAACTGGAAAGAGTTTTGTAAATTTTAATTGATTGATAACCACTCTATATGATGTAATTAATTCAGCTATTAAAATGTATGTAAACTAATATTTGTAATTGTCTCTCACTAACGATGATGAGTGAAAGATTATACTAATGTTACTACTCATTAAAATGCTAGTATACGCGTTGATATCAAATACATTCCCATAATACGACTAAAATTTAAGCAATCATTTTTTATGTACCCTCATTATAGGATATTTACAACCAGTTACTACTTGCATCTTAATTATTACAAACCATTAATGATATATACAATAAATATCAATTTTATGTATTTTGTATTATATATATATATATATATATATATATATATATATATATATATATATATCGGGACTGAACAGAGTAATATAGAGATTAAATTTTTATGGGGTTGATTTGGGTTGGTTTAGACTTCTAGAGATTTTTCTGTTATTTTCAACAACGTTTCAATGAAGTCAGCAAACAAGAGGTTAGAAAACACTGATAAATTCATCATCAGATATGGGTAGTGTCTTTTTTGGACGTACGCTCTGTTTCCGTCGACAAGCAGTGGGTCACCGTCTGCAAAGCAGCAGATTGTTCTCCTATTCAGCTGTCGCCAAGAAGAAACCAGTTTGTTAGAAAAGAACATTCATGTGGTTTGAAGCTAACGGACATCCATCTTACTCTTGAATTAATTGATATCAATTTTCATTTATCTATCCTTATGCGCGTTTTCGCGAGTTTTTGAACATTATTTCGAAAATTTTTATTTATGTAGTGAGTTGTCGCGCATTCAAATACAAATAACAAGTGCGGTACGAGAAAAAATCTTGTAAACTTTCCTCGGAATATTTCTCGGAAAGCATCCCATTCAACTTCATCGTTTAACTTCCTGCTTGGAAACTGAATACAAAGCAACTGCATCGAACTTCATCATTTAACTTCCTGCATGGAAAATGAATACAAACTCACATCCGTGAACGTGACAGCAACGATTTATGATGTACAGACTAGAGATTTGCTTTGCTAGTTCAAAAAATTTCATTAATCATTTACTAACCGTTTTAATCACTATCTCCCACGATTATTTATGAGGTCTCTCTCTGGCTCATACAATTTCCCTTGCTGGTGATCAATGCGTCTGACGGGTTCACTGGTCCACTGCGATGACCTGCCGCGGATATCATTTTGAATGGCCTTTCGCCGAAAATTTCGATCTGGCCGCTGGTTTGTAATAAATCGATTTTGAGAATTACTCTGAGCGCTTCAGGAATTCGAAGCGTATGCATTTTGAGGGATGCATTTCAACACCTTTCCTAGAATTTAGAAATCTCATAATCAAATGAAAGCACTAATTTATAAAAAATTTAAAAAGTCCTGGAATTGATTCCACCTCACTTGAAAATAAATTTTATCAAATGTTTCTTTTAGACCACTTTTTCCTGAAATTCAAACTGATTTACGAACGAAGTAACTCGTTCGTTCATAATTCTCAAGCGTTCGGATATTTTGAGACAGCTGGAATTTGTAAAATTACAAAAACAAATATTTTTTTCGCGAGTTATTCACTTCCGGCAATTTCAAAAAATCCAACAATACTGCAGATCTCTCGCTCGTCGAAACAGTAGTTCAATGGAACGTGCACGTATCGTGTGCGCTAAGCAGGCTCAGCGCACGCGCACATGGGCACGTGCATTGTTCGCACACCGTCGAGTTCAGAACCTAATCCTTCCCAATCACAGCGGGGCTAGGATTATCGAGGCAGGACAGTAGGAGCTTGTTATTGGTGCCTGCCGGTGGCCCTGCGTTCCGTTCATACCTGTTCTGCCGCCCAACTGCAGAGAGTCGGTGTGGAACTTTAATTCTCGCTAAAGCATGGTTTTTCTTTGGTTATTGTGATTTATGGTCGCAACAAAGTTACACAACTTCTCAAAGTTGTCTGCCGCGTTGCACAATTCTCAATATAGAAAATGCTGATAAACGTAATAAGTAAATTAATAAACGTAATAACGATATAATAGTTCTAAAATATTGAAATTTTAAATAATATCTTACAGATTCAAAAATATTTTTTGAAGTGTTTCCGACGTTGAGATAAATGTTTTGTATTTGTCATTGTAACTTCATCAAATTTAAGGTTTCATTTAAACGCCAAATGCTTGTATTCTTAAGTGAGCGTACTCAAATTACATTAATTCGATAATTAAAAATGCTCGTATACTCTATTTCAATGTTAACAAGACAAAGAATCTTAAATTCGAAATGTTTAAATTAAATATATTTATAAATTTTACTATAATGAAGAACAATCAAGACTGAAACGTTACCTTCCCATAGTCATTAATTTCATTTTGCTACGGCAGAATAATGTTCTCAGTTTCCCACGTGTAGCTTAAATAGGTTCTGTTATTTCATGGTAAACGTCCGTTTTTGTTCGCCAGAAAATATTAAATTTAACGTGAATAAATTGCTTTTGAATTAACTTTATGCTGTGTCAAAGCGTTCATTATAGTAATTAGTAAAATATAATTTAAAATTACAATAACCTACGTGAAGTGGGAATGACATTTTACAAAATCAACAGGGCTATGAACAAAACCAATCAAACACGTGAGGTAAAACCACATCAAATGCACCAGCAATACACTAAAATTTCATAATTTTCATTCCCATATCTAGACAAATACGCGACTTTGAATTTTAATTGTTAATGTTTTTTAATCCATTAATTCATTTAATACTTCTAAAGTAAAACACTATGTATTCTAATCTCTCTCTCAAAACCACAGTATTTTTACCAACAGGTGAAGCAGATTTTTTCTACACTGGAGTGCGGAATTCGAATAGGCCTTCTACTTTAAATCTTTATTTGGAAAAAAAATTGAGCATTCTACCCAACCAGATTTCAATTTGTTATCACTGGGTCTTTCCATTTCCGAGTAAAAACACTAAATTTTAATAATAACTTAAAATTAATGGAATTAACGCTTATCTACGTCATTTCTTTATTACGTAGTTTTAAGAACTACTGCATTCCATGTAGTTTGTTGTCTTCGTCGTTTTGTTTTGCAAAAAGCAATAAATCTATCAAACGTTTTCCGTATAGAGTATATTTAATACTCTATAGTAACTTTCTACAGGTCTTTCTTATTGTAATCGCACGGTTTCAGCTAGTGTTAATTAAATATTATATGTTTTCTAAAAAATATACTATTTTTTCTGTTAAATTACGTGATAAGCCCTTAAAATAAGCATACTAATATCGTTCACAAACAGCAAAACTGCACAACTCATAATAAAATATTTTATTATTTCACTTATAATATATTTTATAATAATTATTAGAACAGACATTACAGAGATAAGAATTAATACAACATATTTTCAAACTTTTTAAATAACATAAACACCATAATCAATTATTAAGAACGATGTTCAATTAAAGTGAACGAGATTATTCTTCTCAAAGGAGATTGCTTCTGATCACTTGAACAAGGGGAACTAGCTGAGTTGAAGAGTATTAACCATATCCTCAGCGATCATTCATTGTCATTAACCGTAGTGGATGTTACGGTTGTGAACAATAAGGTAGTCGCATTCTACAATGCACATTCCATTTGCTCATTTGATTAAAGAGAACTATGTGAGTTGAAGAATGTTGACCATTCCCTAGGCTTGTCCTAGACATGACATTGTATAGTGCGATTTTTATAACATTGCCTCTCAAGGCCCGTCTTCGCGATGTAATAAGTCGCGGTATTTCGCGTATTTCTCAGTCGTGGCGCTAGATACCGCATGATCTCGACCGTATCAAGCAGTGCTTGCAAACATGCGATATCTAGCGGCAAGTCCGAGAAAGACGCGAAACGCCGTGTGATATTCCATCACGGCCATGGGGGCTTGAGAGGCAAAGTTATCAAAATCGCACTATAGTGGATATTACCGTTGTAGACCACAAGGGTAAACATTCCGCGATTCCCTTTCTTTTGCTCGCCGAACCAAGATGCTGCCTTGGCGCACCTCCTCGAGCGAGGGGTGGCAACAGGTGCGGCCGGCGGCGGCCAGCAACAGGTGACGTGACGCCGGGCCGCGTCTCCTCGTCAGCGCCCGCGACCGCCCGACGCGCCCGCAACGGCCCCGCCCTGATTGCGGCAAACAGCGCGCGTGTTTGCCCGCGGCCGAGAAGGGAGGCGCGAGGCAATGAGGGCGGGGCGATGCAGTGAAAATGGGATGAGGTGATGAGGGTAGGGCGAGGCAATGAAAATGGGATGAGGCAATGAGGGCGGGGCGATGCAATGAAAATGAGATGAGGCAATGAGGGTGGGGCGAGGCAATAACGGCAGGGCGAGGCATTGAAAATGGGATGAGGCAATGAGGGCAAGGCGATGCAATGAAAATGGGATGAGGCAATGAGGGTGGAGTGAGGCAATAACGGCAGGGCGAGGCATTGAAAATGGGATGAGGTAATGAGGGCGGGGCGATGCAATGAAAATGGAATGAGTCAATGACGGTAGGGCGAGGCAATGAGGACGGGGCGATGCAATGAAAATGAGATGAGGAATGAGGGTGGGGCGAGGCAATGAGGGCGGCGCGATGCAATGAAAATGGGATGAGGAAAGGAGGGTGTGGTGAGGCAATGAGGGTGGGGCGAGGAGGGAGGGACGAGAAGTGCGGAACGAAGAATGAGTGACTAAGGGTGCGGGACGAGAAGAGCGTGACCAAACAATGAGGGCGGGATGAGCAATGAGGTTGGAAAGAGAAGGGAGGGGCGGGACGAGGAGAGAGAGAGAGAGAGAGAGAGAGAGAGACGAGAAGACGCGGAGAAAAAAAGGAAGGAGGTCTTTGTGAAATTCACGCAATTAATTTACGTTCAAAAATGTCGATGACTAATGTATTAAAGTGTAACATTGATTTTGAGAAATTTACCCAAATGGGTGAGAGAATTATTTATGAAAAGTTAGTAAGGCCTTCTTTAATTAATTATGTGGACAGACTTGCGTTGCCAAACTTTACGTGCGCATTTTTTAGAAACGTCTGAATAAATGTATATCAACGTCAAATGAACGTTTTACATTGTTTTCGTTCCCTATCATTGCTAATTTCTTTTTACATTATTTCCATGTCTTAAATGACTTTTTAAGGTCACAATGTTCATTTCCACCAGCTCGAAAACTCATTGCTATTCATCTAATAGTTCATAACTAAATAGTCATCATGGATAAAGGTCAAGTACAATGTTGCTATGTTAATTTTACGCGAGGAGTCAATTTTATACTCAATAATTCCCAATATAATACCACACCACGTGGTTATTCTGAAAGATCAGCGCGAAGTAAATATTGCTGTTAAGATACTCGCCAAGTTCCTTACATTCCAAGTTACAATCCTTAATCTATCTCCTTACATGATATCAATGACTTTTAATTAATCATACTATTTGAGCACATGAGTTTGGCTTCTTTAATATTTTTTGTAACTTCTATCTATTTTAACCCACACTTCTATCTATTTTAACCCACAATATTTGCCTTATTTTAACAATGATATTTGTTCCTCTAGTAAAGTATTTGTCAGAGAAGCAAAAACCCAAACCGAAATGTCTTACAAAAAATATGATTAAAAATCAGCGCTTAGTCGTAACGTAAGTCGCGCAACGTAAGTCGATAGGAAAAATTTTAGCTGATCTCACCACAAAGAATCAAGTTTATCACAATTCTTTAACACCCTCCAGCAGGCAAACACAATGTTGCCATCAATATTTTCCTCATTTGTTGCAAATGTTAAACGGAAAAACTCTGTAGTAAATGTGGGCCGCTGGTGTTCCGCACCAAGTCGAGTACAGCTAGTGAAGAGCCCTGGAGCGACGTCTGCGCCGCGAAGGCAGCGTGAGTGCACGTGTCCTAGAGGGGCGCCCCGCGCAGCGCGTAATGCGCTTACCGCCGCCGCCGCCGCCACGCGCCACCGATTGTGCGCCGCCCGAGCGCCTAACACTCGCGTGGGAGGAGCTCCGCCCGGGGGCGGACGCAACAGGCCTCTCGTGCACCGCGGGCAGGTTGAGAGAGTGAGAGAGAGAGAGAGAGGGAGACACAGAAAGAGACAGAGAGACACAGAGAGAGAAAGAGAGACCGAGAGAGACACAGAGGGAGACAGAGAGAAAGAGAGACCGAGATGGACACAGAGGGAGACTGAGAGAGAAAGAGAGACCGAGATAGACACAGAGGGAGATAGAGAGAGAAAGAGAGACCGAGATAGACACAGAGGGAGACAGAGAGAGAAAGAGAGACTGAGATAGACACAGAGGGAGACAGAGAGAGAAAGAGAGACCGAGATAGACACAGAGGGAGACAGAGAGAGAAAGAGAGACCGAGATAGACACAGAGGGAGACAGAGAGAGAAAGAGAGACTGAGATAGACACAGAGGGAGACAGAGAGAGAAAGAGAGACCGAGATAGACACAGAGGGAGACAGAGAGAGAAAGAGAGACCGAGATAGACACAGAGGGAGACAGAGAGAGAAAGAGAGACTGAGATAGACACAGAGGGAGACAGAGAGAGAAAGAGAGACCGAGATAGACACAGAGGGAGACAGAGAGAGAAAGAAAGAGAGAGACCGAGATAGACACAGAGGGAGACAGAGAGAGAAAGAGAGACCGAGATAGACACAGAGGGAGACAGAGAGAGAAAGAGAGACCGAGAGAGACACAGAGGGAGACAGAGGGAGAAAGAGAGACCGAGATAGACACAGAGGGAGACCGAGAGAGGAAGAGAGACCGAGATAGACACAGAGGGAGACAGAATGAGAAGCAGAGAAAGGGAGACACACTGAGAGAGAAAGAGACACAGAGAGGGAGAGAGAGAAAGCGAGAGGGAGAGAGTAGTGATTCCGGGAGCGTCATCTTCTGAAGTCTTTAGTAAATGTAATGCGTATTATATCTCGGGAGGTGGCGGTGATCCTCCATCGCAGGAACATGAGATCCGGCGCTGATTATTTTATTATTTTGGTTTACCGGATGCGCCAACTGTTGAGGATATTTGTCCCATAAGTGAAATGCACATCCATATCTCTGTAAGTGGCGGTGTTCTTCCCCGCTGGGTGGTGAGATCCGCCGCCGACCTAAAATTCGGCTTGCGGGATTTTTCTTATCCAGGTATCTCCCACCAGCGGGGAACCTCCCCAGCTGGGACAAGCTCTGAGCTTCCGATTAGTCTTCCAACATGTGTGGTAGTGTAGTATATGTTAGTGTAAGTACGGAGTGATAGGACAAGGAAGAAGAAAAGATCGCTCGCGATCCGTGGCTCGTTTGTTAGTGTACTGCTCCAGCATTTGCCTGGTGTTGATTGCAGACCCCATGGAAAAATCCAATTAAAGATCACCGACAGAAACCGATCAAAGTAGCCGATAGAATTTTCCTCCAAATAGCGGCTGAACTTGATCCAGCTGACTAGCTACTCCCTGAATCTGAATCAGTGAAATTATCGCTGATTCAATCAGTGAGAGCCGAAGTCACTGATATCTTCAGTCAAAATATGTAGTTTCGCTGACAATCAGCTAATATTCGACCCTTTCCTTAATGACCGCCAGCCTCTCACTGATCGTTCAGTCGTTCACGTGCTGTTGTTTTCACAGATTTGACTGATTCAAACTGTGAAGTTTCACTGATTCAAAAAGTGGACTGATTTTCACTGATTTGTTCAGTTCAGATCACTGATTATCAGTGGCAGAGTTATAACTGACACCATCAGTGAATAGTCACTGTAAATCAGCGTTTTTTCACTGATTCCGACTGCGAGAGTAGTGTCGAAAATTCTGCCAACCGTCGTGACTCGAACCTTAGGGCGTCCCGGTCAGAAGCGCTGCAGTGACGTCAGTTGATTCCCTGAGCCAGCTCTGTGGGCACCGGCGCCGACCTACACGTCTGCTTACGAGGTGTCGCCTCCCAGCGGAGCACCATTCCAACTGAGTCCAACTCGAAACTCCCGACTAAATATGAGGTTTGATTGATTATGTGTACTTTCAGGTGAGACATTTGCTAAGATTGTCAGTCCTATAATGTTCGTGTACTTCATGTTATGTCGTGAGAGATGGCTGTGTTCCTCTCCCTTGGAATGTGAGATTCAGCTGAGATAACACGTCGGCTTGCTCTCGTCTTAAGCAAGGCACCGCACTGGGCGGGACAAAGTCTAAGCTCCCGGATGGTGTCGCGAAATGTGTGAGCTTGTAAATGTCAGGGAGATTTGAGCGGAGGAGAATAAGTAAGAAAAGATAATGAGCTTCCCCTGACTTTTTTAAGGTATTGCTTCGGGATTCGCATGATATTGATTGGTGAAACCACAAAAAAGTACCAATCAGTGTCACAACCAGAATTCTTCTGCAACCAGTGTTTTTATTCGCCTCAGCTATGCTGCTGGTCTAAAATCCGGTAGTTTAAGGACCGGAACCCCGTCAACGATAGTGCAGAGAGCTACTGCAGTCATTACGATTTTAGGACTTCAAAGTGGGAATGTTTCTGACATTTCTACGCTCTGTTGCCCTCGCTACCATGCTAATAGGACCACCCCACCACCTATGTAAGAAATAGATTAAATCTCGTAATATTAACCCTTACAGAGTAGAACATGTGTTAAGATCACATTCATAACCTCTGCCACTTGACGAACTATATCGATATCCAAACCCACGCGTTGAAATCCCACTGAGGAACCATATCGATACCAAAACCCACGCACTGGCTGGATATCTATTCAGCAGTCCACAGTCGCATTCGCACTCAGCAGACAAATGCACTGAAGCGCAGGAAGGTCTCACACGGATTGGCCTCCAACACATAAGCGGAAACACATTTGATTCGAACTGACACTGCTAACGACAGCTCTCTGCGTGCTTCTCGTGCAACTTTGTGAGCATCAGTATACGCGGCAATGCTGGTGCATGGCAATAGCAGTGTAAACAAATCCTTGCAAGCAAAGCAGGTTGCTTCAAGAGCCGATCATATGACGTACTATAGCACTGGCGAGACATCTGTCGGTGACACTTATACGTGTGTATAAGTTAAGTATACATTTCACGTTAAGTGTACATTTCATTCAAATTGATTCTGCTGAAGATAGATCTCTGTGTGCATCTTGTGCGACTTCCTGTGCTTCAGACTCAACAATAAATCAGTCCCATCGCATATTGCCGTATTTTTCAAAGCAAATATTATAAAATTTATTTTTGTAATTTTTTTGTACTATCTTTTTATGTATGGGATGATCCTGTAAATAAGTAAACAAATAAAATGGTAAATTAATGAAGTGATTTCACTGGTTTTTGGCGTGTTTTTGTTCTTTCAATTAGGTTATATTCGTAGACCTATTGTTTGTAAACAAAATCCTCTTCCTTTTTCAACATTCTTCTCTTCTTCTGAATGTAGGCAGAACTTTGACCGTTCACCCTTTAAGTCTGAAAACCAGAAAACCAGCCTCAGTCTTCACTGCTTGCTGAACGTCACCTGCACTTGGTAGCATACGTGAAAGATAATAATCAGTATCTTCAAGAGGATATCTGAATGATCAATGAGGTTATATTCCAATTATTGTATAAACGTTCTGTCGTTCAAACGTTCAATTTCATTTAAATATTAGAAATATTCTGCAATATTCCATGTGTCGCATTTTTTTTCATTTCTTACTTACTTGATTTCAACAAGTAGTAAACTATAGTAATATTTTCGAACATTAATAGTACAAATTTTCTTCACATTAAGTAACATTAAAACTGGAAATCGTAATGTTTTTCGAAGGAAGTGATATGTGCCTATCTACACTTAAACGTGGTATCATAACATGTTTAACTCATATTACCTTCCTCCATGTAGACTCCTCATCAGTTGGTTGTTTTCTGTTTGCGTGCACAAAGTCCTGGCGTGACAACCAAGCATGACCAACAAATTTCTCTTTAAAGCATCTGCTTGCCGCACGTCACGCAACAGAACTAAAATACACAGCAAGCACAATTGTCCTCCAGTAGATAAGTCAATATCTATAAATAGACTTACAAGTAAAATTCAGTCACAAGCTGATCACCGCTAGCCCATCTTAGAAAACAATAAAAGTTGAAAGTAAGAGGAAAACAATATTTATTTACCTTGAATGTTTTTACGTCCAATTTTATGCCGTACTTAACACTGTCAGTCGTTTCAAAATATTATCGGCCATTGACCTGTTTTGATTTACGAGATGTGTCATATTCGTATTTCCGCATATGTAAAAGTGGAAACACTTGCTAAGATACTAATAATTCATCAACGAGAAACATAAACAGCGTATCACAAAAATGTCCCTGAAACAAATGCCAATTTTAATTCACCAGTGTTCAATAATCTTTATACCTGTTGTTCATTCATTATTTTCATATTTAAAAATGAGATATCGTAAAGTACTTCATTTAAAAATATGTATTGTTCCATTTGAAAATGACAGTTACCTAAATATCACGTAAAATATAAGTTATAAAATAGATGTATAACTTACCCCATTCCTCATGCACTTCTGTGAAAATTGCAATAACTTCAAACCGTTCAAAAAATGTAGGAGGTGCTGAAGTTACGTGGCTCATCCTGTCAATACAGTAAGTGTGAAAAGCTGTATACTTACAAAACTAAATTCGTAATTAACATAGGCGACCTATGTTTATAAATAGCTGACAGTGTAGCTTAAAGTCACATACCAATGCCATTCCAGTACCCGGAGTAAAGCAACAAGGGAGGGCCAAATCCGAATCCTAGAATAAATTGCAATATGACGGAAGGAAATTTTTTCTCTTCGACTACTCCAGAATGTATACACTTCTGCACGTTGTCGGATGCAGTAATGATACCGATTCCACAAGAAGAGAGAATATTATTCTCGCACGGCTGTCGACCAATCAGATTCGTCATAGTCCTTTATACACGGCAGAGGGTTCTCGCAGTCGCCTACAGAGGCGCTGCGTGCTCTGCCGCGGTAGACTCCGTAGATTCAGATCTGTATCTAGGGACTCTATGCCACGGCTGATTGCAACTGTCGTCGTAAGACAGGTGAACCACGAAACAGTATGCGAGTTGGTGTTTGAGTCAGAGAACATAACGTGTCCTGTAGCCGTTCTGTTATGTTAAGGGGCCCATGTAGTATTTTTAAAATATCAATTTGAAAGTCGTAGAGAAAGTATAGTCTTCTACTCGCGTAAAATGGCTATTATTCACTCGTAGAAAATTCCGACACTCGCACCTACGTAGCTCGTGTTCTACGATCGTTTAAGAATGTACTATACTACTTTAGAACTATTAATACGTGTCTTTGGGAAAATACTACAATCATTTTTTGTGTGTTTGTTTTAAATATTATCAATTTGTGAGGTATGTCAAGGCCATTTTATAATGGGAATATTATTAGTGAGTAATAAGGGCACATTTATTTTCTGTGCTTGCGGTCCTTTCCGCAGATTCCTTAAGCTACTCCGATTTGACAACTATGCTCCACACCTGTAGTCACTACAATATCTTAAACGTTTTTAGGGTAGGCATGGTTTGAAGAAAAAGCCGGAGTTTCCCAGAAGTGATTACAAATGGAGACCGATTTCAATTTTGTTTTATAAACATACAATGAGCGTTGAAAGGCAAAACTATCACTAAAGGACTTTAGAAAGTCCTTCTTGTAAATAAGGAACGTGATCTCTCTTTATAACATGTTATCTTTAGAACGCAAAAAATTAACAATGAATATATATTCACACTATTTCATTACTTATGATCAGCACATTTTCGTTAATTCATACGATCATTGTACTTTTGTAAGTAACGTGAAATGTCAGTTACCATTATTACCCTCCCGATCGCCCCCATTGTAATTATGTAAATGTAAATATTTGATAATTAAGGGGAAGAGCAAACCTTAAGGCCTGAGTCTCGCCAAAAATAAATACATTATTATTATTATTATTATTATTATTATTATTATATTATTATTATTATTATAAAAATCCTAGTATAGAAACTACTTACCTAAAAAAATTGGGAAAAAACAACCTAATGGCCTGCGGTTGACCTCTCCCTCCTCATTGGTATGCGATTGTTAGTAATTCAATTTTATTTATTAAAACGAACATTCGGATTGAAAACTTATCGATTACTAGTAAATATTGCTCTATCTGATAGCATAGACAGGTTCAAAAACGAATCTCCTTTCCATAGGAGGGGAAAAGCCTTTTAATGGCTTCAAGGAATCCGGATCGTTGAAATCCAACGTTTTGTTTGGGAACTCGGTTTTCACTGCCATTTTATTAGTCGGCAAGCATATTAGCTCTTTTTTCTCCATTTTATTAATTCACAAATATTTGCTCTGTTGATGTAAATGCTCCAACCTTTTAGTCTTGCTGTCAGAAAGTTTGCTCTGTCTTAGTTCTTTTTCTTTCAATTCTTCCTGCCGTATTAATTTTAGTAATGTGTACTCCGATCTTAATTTTACGAATAACAACGCGATTTTGTGCGTAATGAGCTAACATTGCCTTCCAAAATGTATCTTAAATTTCTTTCACAATTACATAAATCAACCCCCCGAATAATCCAATTTCACAGTTATGACATGTGTCGAACACGGTCCGAAATGTCAAATCGACGACCCAAACTTTTTCCTCCATGACTCGGGGCAAAGAGCTTTCATTAGTTTTGCGAACAACAACGCGATTTTCTGCGTAATGAGCTAACATTGCCTTCCAAAATGTATCTTAAATTTCTTTCACAATTACATACATCAACCCTCAAACAATCCAATTTCACAGTTATGCCAAGTCTCGAAATGTCTCGTTCTCGGTTCGAAATGTCAAATCGACGATCAAACGTTTCCCTCCACGCTACCCGGACGGCTTGTTGTTTCCGATTTCGGCTTCACAGAAACTGCTGAACATTTTCCGCTGCCTCTCGAGGATGTCATCATCCACTTTGCGTCGGTGGGCGACCGGGCGCGCGGGGGTGGACAGGGCGGCGGGCAGAGAGCCCTCTGGGGGCGACGGGCTGCAGGCGAAGGGCTTCCATATAAGCGGCGCTCCGCCGCCGCCGCGGGCGGGGGCGGGGGCGGGGGCGGCGGCGCATCGGGGCTTTTACGGGTTTTTTATCCGCCAGCTCCAATCGCCCCGCGCCTCGCCAGGTACGCCCGCTCACTGCCCTCAGGCCCTGTCCCAGGTCGAGGCGGCGACCTTCAGCTGCCGGGGGTTGCGCAGGGGCTGAGTATAATCCGATTAAAATGTAATATTAACGTAATGAATGAACAAAAAAGCGTTTAGCTGCACGAATGAAACGGTAAAAGATCGCTGTAGAGGGAGCTCGTGTATTTCGAGATTCCTCTTGGCCTCGATCTCTATATCGATTAGACTTTTTGATCATCTTCCTTTGATCTTTGCAGTGCATGCTGCAATTCTTCCGGGACTTGCTTATGTAGAGTAGCTGTTACCCCCCCGGCGTTTCGAAACTTAGTGAAGCATACCAGTGTCTACTGATGTGATGCACCGCGTAGTGATGTGACTGCTTTCGGCGTAAAGTAAACGAATTTATTATTAACGAAGTATATAAAACAAATTAATGTGTAACGAAATGAAGTATATTATAAAACGATAACAAAATAATATGTAATAAAACCCGAATATGAATTATATTAAGTCAAGAGCGAAGAATGAGCAATAAACTAATAATGAATTTAATTGTGGTATTTGAATTACTTTGAAACATGAGTTAATTAAAAAACATGCAAATTTCAAAAGTTTTTGGCAGAAGTAAATTAAACCAAGTGTAGGAAGAAATTATTAGTTATAATTTAGATATTTTTAATTCTGAAACGTTACATAAAATAAAATAAACGCAATGGAATAAATATTCTTTAACATTTTCATTTAATAATAATAGTTTGTGGTCTGATTGGCTTGAATTAAAGTAATCTAAATTTAACGAAACTCATCAATTTTACATGAGTGTATTAATAATACCTATTAAATCGAGGTTAACCTAGTGTATAAATCATTATATTTCGGGCTGCAGCTTTCTAAGAAGATAGTTATTTAATGGAAATTCAGCAAAGTATAAAGAGTGCAGATACTCTGTGGTTTTGTATGTATATTGCGTTCAACATTTACAGTATGTTGTAATCTTCAATACATTTCAGTACATTTAAATCCTTCACTGATCGCGCTCGTAATGGTAACGGGAGTGGTGGCTTAAATTACAAAAGCGGTCCTTAAGGCAAAAATGTTAGTAACGTTCTCTTATCAGCTAATCGCCTTTTCGTTGATATATTTAGGGGCGTAATGAGCATTACAGAGGTACAGGGGTAAGTAGTGAAGGGATCTTCAAAGTAATTAGTTGCAAAATATATCGTAGTATTAATTTGAAAAGAGATAAAGAAATACTGCAACGGGATCTTGACGCGTTATATTACTGGGCGGAAAATAACGGAATGTCCATAAATAGCTCTAAAAGTAAATGCATCACTTTTGGCAGGGGTCATAATTACAGTGAAATACATTACCGTTTAAATAATGACATTATTCCGAGAGTTTCCTCGTGAAAGTACCTAGGAATTCATTTCGATAGTAAATTAAGTTGGAAAAAACACGTAGATTTTGTTGTAGGGAAAGCCTGGAGATCTCTTCACTTTGTAATGCGCATCCTAAAAAAGAGTACGGCAAACGCGAGGGAATTTGCTTATTTATCTCTTGTTCGTCCAATAATGGAATATGGAACAATTTGTTGGGATCCGCACAAGATTATGCAGTGTAAACACTTGGAAAGGATTCAGCATAGGGCAGCTAAATTTACTTTCAGGGACAAGAAAACGGCAGGGTGGGATTCACTCAAAAACAGGCGATTAGTAGCAAGACTCGGCGCCTTGTATAAAGCTTACAGTGGTCATCCAGCCTCGAAAGAAATTAATCGGCGGCTATGTATTCCTACATACATCAGTAGAGTGGATCACAGGCACAAAATAAATTTAAGACAGCAGAGAACGGATGTCGGGAAATTTTCTTTTACAAATCGAACGATTACGGAATGGAATAGATTGCTTGCAAAACCTTTGAACCCTTTCCTCAAAGTGTTCAACAGTTTAGGAAATTAATTTAGGTATTATTAAGTAAAGAAGGGAGAATAGTGGGTTATATAGCGATGCATAAGTGTTCTATTGTGAAGTGAGGTGTAGTGCAGTGTATAGCAGAGAAATAAGAAGGAAATGTTTTCAGGTCTTAGTGAAGTGAAGTGCAGTGAAGTGCAGTGTGATACTAGTGTGTGTGTGTGTGTGTGTGTGTGTGTGTGTTTTCTCTCTAATGTAATTTAATGTTTAATGAATCAGTCAGTTTTTATATTATTATCATTATTTTAACATTACTTTTATTATTTTACCATTATTATTACTACAATTAGTATATAATTTGCTAGTTATATTACCTTATTCTTATTGTTGTTATTATTATTATTATTATTGGTTTAGTTCTATGTTACTGAGAGACTGTGTATATTTATGTTTTTTGTAATAGCTGCCACCGGGTTATGCCCAATTGCAGTTTAAATAAATAAATCTATCTAAAATAGTATGTACTTAACATATTACAAATGTTACGAAATGCTACAGAAATTCGAATGAATGAAGCTTTTAATTATACTCATAAATATGCGAATTTATTTTAGAAAGTGCCTTTTTTAAACGTCAAATGTTCTGTAAGTTTTGCGAACTTTGCCTTAAGTATAATTAATCAATATATTAACAGTTTAAACATTTTTATGTTCTTTTCTGAATGTGTTTCAATGTCCACTTTACATGAGAAAAATTTCTTTGCATATTTTCTACCAACCCACAGCTCACCATTTACGGGGTTCTGTTAAGTACTGTTGTTTCCGCGCTGAGTTATTCTAATTTACTGCCAAATTTATCCACAAAGTGTATATTTGTATTATCAAATATTTCATCTTCTTCATTACTCGCCTTCTCTTCGCATTCACAGACATACACCAATTCTACTATTTATTCTTTATCACTTGTCTTCGTCTTCCGAAACATAAATGCATTTTTCTTTCTCCTCTTCCAATCTCTGATACTACTATTCCGCTCATATTCACTGTTCGATACAAAACACACGCGAATTCGAGAAGCTCCCCCTCGCACAGAAACCTCTTCAACGCGCGAGACCCACAGTCACGGTTAAGTTCCTCGGTCAGAAACTGTAACGCTTCGGACTATGTGTGCGGACTATTCTTGTAGTCCAAGCTAGTATATACGGAGCTTTTCGCAAACGCATCAGTCAACATTTCGTTGTATTTTTTAATAGCTCGAGATATGGGACCATAAAGGCTAGATACTAAAAACGTAACCTGAAAACATTGTCAACTGTTTGTGTAACCAGCGAATGAGTGACTGGATTACAATAATAATCCAAGAGACCACTGAAGTGTTTATCTTCAATACGTTCAAATATACATGATGTTCAGAAAAAAGCTGAACAACCCGTTTCACAAATTGAGATGTTATAGAAAACAGTTTTCGTCGGTAAATATTTAGCCTAAGGAGACCAAACTCGACGAAAGGATGTGTCAAGAAACGCATCTCGTCATCCTGAAATGTCGGCTTACCAACGTACGATCGATTCGAACGAGTAGCTAGTATTTCAGGCTGAGAGGGGTCAGACAGAATTTAACGCTTTAAACTTTGCAGTAGAAGACGCCTAAGAGCGGCGCAGTTTCAAAGAAGGACACAGAAGCGCTGGAATATACAATGTAAATCGTGGTTTTAACGTTTCACGTAATTATTCTTAATGTTAAAATTTAATTATTGAATGTTGACTGTATATGTGTATTCGTCATTTTAGGATCTGATTAATGCGGCTTTTGCCAGCTAGTGGTGTTCCTATGCCTGGAGTCTATTTTTATTTATTATCCAAGCCTGGGGATATGGCAGACATATAGCGAATCCTCTTCACTTCATCTAGCATATGTGACCTGTCGGAGCTTTTTTCATATACGGCTATAGAAACTGAGACGATTGTTACGAAAAGCTACAGCTCAATTTTTGTCCCGACCGGGAATCGAACCCAGGAACTCCCACGGAATGCTAGCACGCGATCCATGAGCCACCCGAGCGGTCTGAATGTTGAAGTGAATGAAAAATAAAGGACAGAGGTGAAATCATTATTGTTTTTTCATCACCTTTGTGCCCTTACCCAGCTCGATACGACGCTCTTTGACGACTCTTACTGCAATGTGCATGAACCTAACCGCGTCTAAGGCAAATAGAAATTGTGCCTTACCCCGTGTCAGATTAAAATATGATTATGATTTCCCGTACGACAGAAATCAGCGATGGTTTGTTTCTCAGTTTCACGTGGATACAAACGCGTTTTTGACACCAGAGTCCGAAGCTCGTAGACCAAGAGCTCACCCTCCGGGTATTTCAGAACAATCCTGTACATGTATCATTTGACGTTTGTAGTTAATCTAACAAAGACAAATTTTTATACAATTTTTACACCTTTTTTGTATTTAAAAATAAATTGTCTATGTTCTTAAATATTTGTTTCAATTCCAAATATAGTAAATCAGTTTTTAAATAACTTCATAATTAATTAAGTAGTTGTGATAATATATTTACAAGTACTTCACCTAAACATCACAAGTACGAGGAAATCTGCGCCGTGTTGTCGTACCACTAGTTAAATTGATGATAATTTTATTAATTTTTCCAATTTTCTAAAACTTCACGGACTTTTTGAATACACAAGACAAAGAATCCAGCTTAGTGAACCTTTTGAATACACAAATAGCACACTGTTCATATTTGTACAATTTGTTACAGATAATAAATAAGAAGATTTGAAATTACCTTCGAACCTCTGAAACTCAGCTAAATCACAATCCGCACGTAGTAGTAGTATCCTGTCCAGCAAAATAGCGTATTTCTGCCACTAAAGAATAATCCCACTCCAAGGTTAACAAATTTCGCGAGTCTGAAAGCAATTTTGAATCATACTTTATATTTCAATGGAAATTTGAGTGGTACTTCTTCGAGACAAATCTCACGATCACATATTCTTTTCTCTTTGTTGTTGGCATTATCCGAGGTTTGAATGTACACAATGTTTAAGTTATTTAATTTAATGTGTTCTAAGTTTTTGTCAATTTCCTAAGCAGTGAAAGGTGTGTAATATAATTCAGTTTTAAACATATTATTACACGGTTCATTCTCAAGGCACGGATACAATCAAATTGTAACATAAAGCGTAGGTACGATTAATTAACAATATCAAACGCGAAACCTTTTACATTCGTGATTTAGAATAATGTTATGTAAATCGCTCGCATTCTCACCCCACCAACAAGAGAAGACCCAAACTCAGAATTCAAAGCATCTCGCAAACAAATGTCATGTAAATATCAGACCTGGTTGGTGAAACACTCAGCATATTATCTTTCATGACCGTAGAATGCCTAACTCACCGATCCTATGCTGACAATGTGAGCTCGTTGGTTTAATACAGAGTGGAATGTACTTCGTATGCCCCATTCAAGAAAATAAACAGAATATTCTGAAGCTGTGAACTCGTGAAATTTATCAATAAGGAATTAATGAATGAAATCAGTGAGTAAATGACATCGAAAGAAGACTGATGTTTAGTTTACGTAAATACTCGGATATTTTTATCAGATCACGTTACCTTTGCATTGAAAAATATTAGAGGATTATAAATTCCGTGCTTTTGACAGCATATGATATCAAGGCAGCATTTTCTGAAACAATACATTACCTCTTCGGCTCGGCATTGTTCTCGGCATTGAGGCAAATGGACATTTTACTTTGTGCTATACGTACTACGTATAAACGAAGTATAGAAAAAGTTATGTAATTCTGCAGAAAATCTATTCCGATGAAAACGGCGAATTTTCGGCAGAAATACTCTTATTGTAGGGCCCTCGCAACGAAAAATTGAATAAATCCAGATGCTAAATATACAAAAAAAAATCTCTAACACGTGGTGTAGCCAGAATCCATGTTCTGTGGGACCTGATACCGAAAAATTGATTGACGAAAAAACGTCTATCTGTCCATCTGCCATCAGTCTGTCCGTCCATCCGTCTGTCCGTCCGTTTGTCCGTCCTCCGTCCGTCTGTCTGTCCTCCGTCCGTCTTTTTGGGGGGTATTTTACATGAAGCCGTTGTTGGGACATTTTAAAAAGTTTAAAAACATGGATCCAACGTTTTTGATTAAGCTTTGTTTTTGGATAGTGAAAATACGTTTACGAGAATGGCGCAGGTCTCATGTTCGTTGAAAACTCTGATTTTTGAAAATTGAAAAAATTCAAAATTTTTCGACGTCTTCTTACAACTATAAATATGACGATAATTTTTTTAATAAAATGTGTCCATCAAAAACATCTAAAAATAATGTCATGTTCAATTTTTTTTAAAAATTTGAGTATTTTTTTGAGAAATTTGCTGTCATTTATTTCTTCAAATGTTCGTTTAATAACATGAAAATAACTTTAATGCATAAAAATAGAACGTTATTAACTGTCTCAACAATTGATTATGAACTTCGTGGGTTTATTTTCATGTAAACGACATCCCTGTTGACATGTGATAATGGTGCGTATATAATGTATCACAAAATATTTTCTCGTTTCCCCGCACTTGCAATGACGCACAGTACGGTAATATATCCATTAGATACATACCTTGTCAGCGACTTTCAGAACATCACGTGGCAAGAAAAAGCCTTTGAGAGTGAAAAATACAGGGTTGCTGAATGTATTAATTCTGTTTTTGCAAGCTCCCACAAAACTCTTTATGAAATTAAAAGTTGTTAGTTTTCATTCACGTAATACCAAGACTACATAAATAAAACCCACAGCTTTGACTTAACGTTGTCAAAGAGATGACATTTAATATTCAATGGATATGAGTACTTGGGGAGCCATTTTTGTAAGGAATGAATTACGTTTCAAAATTGATTCCTCAAAGCATCATAGAGAAGGTAAGTGTTTGCAAACAATATAGAGGATACATATGAAAGTGAAACATATAATAACATCACAAAAAAGATTTATAAGTCCGCCGTTCGTTAAGAACTATCTAAACAAATGAGTTCTAGCTAAGGATGGAGTATGAACTCAAATTTTCCAGAAATTGTATTTCAAATGTGTATATTATTTTCATATAAGAAGACGGTATTACGAAAAATATTGACAACACAGGGTCGATATAAAATCACTGACTCGGTTGATATTAACTTCTTTTTCTTCTGTGTAGGATGTACACGTTTTGCTTCATCCAGGAGATTTACTACATGTTGAATGCATATCTTCTCTCCATCTTTTCTTCGGCCTTCTAAGGTTTCTTTGCCTAATGTCACTAATTCTTATAACAAATCATGCAACTCAAGATACTGTATGACGCTTGACGCTTGAAACTCATTGCATCCACTTTGTGTTATTGCTGTTTATACGTCCCTTGGGAACGCTATATGTAGTAGAACTGTTAAGATAAAAGAAAACCATTTCTTCGACATTCGTTTTTATGTACTTGATGAACAATGGTCAAGTTCAAGGGAAGTGCAAGTCACGACAGATGTAGAAAGAGCTCAAAAGTATTCTTGTGTTTTATCTTTATTTAAAATGAATCTTTTATATAATTTTCTGTAGACGTTTTGTCTATTTAGAAAACACTAGAGAAAATGTAAATATACGTAAAAAGCAAACAAAAACAAACTTCTTGTACGTAGACACGCTTCCATCTTCTGAAATTGAAACCAAATTGTAGATAATAAAATATAATGTAAAAACTGTCTGTTAATATAAATATCAGTCTCAATATTCATATCAGACTTCTAACCGGTGGTGTAGAACTGTAGATGTTATTAAGCTTCGTATCAAAATTTTCAAATATAATAACAGTGGTGTATTATCATTCATAATCTATGTTACAAATAAGTAAAGAGCGAAATATATTTAAAAAATAAATAAATTTTCTTAACACACGCAGACAAAGCTGTTCTCCCACAAATCACATAGTTTAAAGGAATCTAAAGATTGATTCGTATTAATTTGTACAACGCATCCTTTTGTATTTTACAAGAAGGAATATTATTGTTGTGTTTCCCAATCGATAGAATTCGACAAAGACGTTTAATACTTTATAAAAGTACCAGAAAGGTATTTAATACATTATTTTAGTAAAGGAAACCTTTCACTAGGTCTATATTCATGTGTTTGAAATATTTGTACAGGTATATGACACTCATAAAAAGTGGCCAACAGTTGTTTAATTCGACAAACTTTAAAGCTAGAAATAAATTAATATTTTTTTCTCATAACGGAAATCAGTCACACAATATAGAAATCTTACTGACATAGACAAATATTACATCAACAGCATTTAAATGAAAAAATAACTCAAATGAAAATTAAATAATTTGATTTTTTTCAAGTAGTAAGATCAAGGTTCACAAAAAGTAGGATCTTCGAATGCAATTTAATTCTTATATTTTCCACAAAACGAACAACGTGTGTATATTGCATTCTGATTACCATTTTTTTTTTTGTACTTTCTCTTCACACGAATCACACTCTATTCCCCGGAGTCAGCCTCGCCCTCGAGGCGGTCTGGGGACATCGTCTCTGCGTTGTCGCCGCCTCCGCCTCCGTTGCCGCCACCGCCGGCGCCGCCGCCTCCGCCGCCGCCGCCATTTCGCTTCCCTTGGTCGAAGCAACCCATGGCGTCCATCATCTCTCTTACTACCTGTAATCCTTTCTTCGCAACCTCAACCGCCTTCTTCGCCATTTCTTTCATTTTTTCCCAGAAACGCGTGAAAACTGTGGAAAAGAAAATACATTGTGTTAATTTTCGTCAAGATTTTTGCATTTTTTAAACATATTTTTGTTACATGTATATACGATCGCCGCTGATTTTTTTGAAAAACTACTGATTCTAGGAAAAATAATTTGCCATTGAATCTTTTAGGGAAATTTGTTGGTCTATATCATTTTCGACGTTTGCAAGAGAAGCTGACAAAAATTAGTTTTATCAGAATTCAGAAAAGAAATTTTTAAGTGAAAATCTTCAAAACTCCTTCAAGGCATACTATCTAAACACACCTTCTCTTTATTAAAAAAGTATCAGTAGACTTTTTAGTGTAATGTATTGCTAACCGGAAATGAAAATAAAATGAGATATTTATGACATTCATCAAATGTGATTATGGCTTATCATTAAATATCACTTAAAGCTCCTATTCTAATTCTCGTGCTTTCTATTGTTTCAGGTAAGAATGAACCAGATGCCCAAGGTTTGGTCCAGAATTAGAGGTAGGACATATTCAAATGTACGGCAGACAGTAATATTTTCCTTGTTTGTGTTTGAAGATAATTTCATTGTTTTTGTAAAAAAATTGTAAATTTTAGATCTATGGAATGCATCCAGTTCAATGTATTATCAGATTTATTGAACGGATTTCAATGCGATATAACAAAACTGTTTGAAACTAATACACATATATAAGCAATAGATAACTTTTATATTTGAACTTCCATAAATCTTCCTGTCGAGCTGGACAAATCAGTATGAAAGGGTAAAATATAGTAAACACACTTTCTAGTGAAATTGAGTAGCATTGGAAAAACATTCATTGAAAGGCAATAATCCCATGAAATATGCGATGTTTATTTATTATAACATTTCTTTTGAACAAACAACAACCATGTAACATTCTCTTTCAATTATTTTGCATTTCCGTTTAAACTTCAATATAGATTACCTGCCATTTTCTGATGTGCTAAAACATTCATACGAATAAACCATAACGTCTAGGACGCCAAACGGTCCTTCGCACTTGAATAAATTTCCTAATATTGCTTGAGTTTTCATTATCAATTATTGAAAGTAATTTTTTCCATGTTGTGGTTTTATGCTTACCACATTTGTGCTACAAGTCACGAATTTTAAGCTCTGTTAATTGAGACTCATCTGCTTTGATACCCAAAACAGTTCGTCGAAAATATCGCAAATGTGGAGCCGAAACAATTTAACCAGAAAAATAATCTTGACACGTACGGAATAGTGAAGAATATATTTTAGCAATGCTTTTGAGGCTGAGATTTAAATACAATCCGATTATATTGACTAACTAAACAAGTTTTTTTCGAACATTCCAATGGTGCCCCCCAGTTTGTGTCTCAAAGCCTTTAGTAGATTTGTCGGTCCTAATGCAGACAGGTTGACTTCTACAATACATGTGCCCCACGACGAAAGAGTGTGGCACGAACCAAGAAGGTTTGAGAATCCATTAATTAGTGGACTATTCCCCCTTTAAATAATATGCTAAGGGAATATGACAGGATTGAATAATTTGAAACAAACATACCATCGACATAAATCGTTATAAATCTACTGCTCCAAAAGGAATTACAGGAGTCATTCCTATTAAAGACAAAAATATGTAATAATAATTATTATATATCAAATATAATAATAATTAATTGGAGATCAAACAGATTTAAGACGAAAAGTCAAGAACTTCGCAGATTTTGATGTAAGGGGGAAAAAGGCGCCCGTTCAACTCGCAATATTACTAAGCTGCCACACGCATTACACTGCACCACGCTTAAGTCGGAGGAAACTATTAGTCGAATGCCTTTATAACTCTGTTTTTCGTGTCCCATATAGGGCACAAGTTATATTTATAAGCCGTAATCTACAAAATGAGACCGTTTCGACGTTATATTGTATTTTTGGAGAGAACCTCCACTTTGTAGCAAGAGTTGATATAAATGTTCGATGTTGGATGTCAGGAAATGGAGTAAACAAATGTTTAGTGTTTCCGCGTACTTCAACTACGACAGTCCTCTTAGAGTAGTGCATGTTATAACCGTAAGGTAAAAGCATTCTTCCTCGTTGGAACGTAACATCCGGCGCAGACATGTGAGCTTGCCGGTTTTTCCTTTTCTTGTATCTCCACCAGTGGGGCACTATCCTAGAAGGGATAAGTTTTAAATTCCCGACTGGCCTCCCGTCATATGTAGTAGTCCAGTGCAAGTAATTGTGTGTATTTCTTGTTATTTTGATTGTCATATTAATATCAAATATCAAGGTATCTTATATTGAAAAGCGGATGTGCATCTATGTGCGTAAGGGAGGACAAGGGAGAGGAAGGAAAGATCGCCCATTGTCTGTGGTCCCGTTTTTAGGGTACTGCTCCTGCATTCGCCTGGTGCTGCTCGAGGAAACCTCGGAATACTACTGATCAGAGCGGCGGGCCGCTAGAATTCTCCTCGAGGCAGTGGCTGAATCCGGCCTAGCTGTCGAGCTAGTGTTTAAAATCCTGCCACTGTCAGAACTCGAACCACAGGATCTCCCGGTCAGAGGAACTGCAGTAGCATCAATTGATGCCCTGAGACACCTAAGCCGATGGAACAACTCCGCCGTTCGCCTGATGTTGATCGGATAAACCAAGTAAAGCTACCGATCAGAGCAGACGACCTCTAGAATTCTCCTCCGAAGAAGCTATTGAATTCGATCTAAAATAGCTAGTATCAAATACATGCTACCGTCGATCAGGGTCGCGGCAGTAGCAACTGATATTGTCATTGATCCAGTAATCCCGAGAGAAGCAATTTTCACTTGTCAAAGAACGCTTTAAAAAAGCGGGGAGCGTTCCTGCAACTATACTTCGGTTTTTCTTTCTTGGCGCACGGGGGGGTGTCATCAAAATGAATATCTCACGGTATTTCACGTCGTTCTCCGTTGTGCCGCCAGGAGTCACATGAACGCCAGCACTGCTCGATACAGACGCGATCATGCGACTCCTAGAGGAACCACCGAGAACGACGCGAAATACCGTGAGATATTCCGTTTTATTGACACCCCCCCCCGTGCGCCAAGAAAGAAAAACCGAAGTATAGCGTGTTCCCAAAACGAATAACCTAAGAGCGTCGTGGAAGATCATTCCCTGCCGAAGGCCGCGTTGCGGCGCGGCGCGACGCTCCCGCCGCCGCCTCTGCGTCCGCGTGTGGGCGGCAGCTGCGTGCCTTCGACGGCGCTTTTAGCGGAAATTGGGAGCCGCGGCGGGGGAGGGCGTTCCCCGGAGAGAGACGCGGCGCATTCTGTGTCGCGCGGCGAGTGCACGCCGCGGCAGACAGCAAGTTGCACTCTCTGCGGAGCACACGTCTCGTTTGCGGGCGACGTCCGCCCGGCACACAAGATTTACTGGCTGCCAGAAAAGTAGAGGTTATGAAAAAATAAGTTCGTCATACTGTAGTGTTATATCGTCTCAACGGAAGGTTCCGTTGTCCTCTGGTTCCAGAGGTTCTTTGGTTCGGAGGAATGAAAAGCCACTATTAACAGCCGGTGTCCGTTAAGGAGTTTAACAGTCCGCTATACATTAAGTACAAGCTATCCAGTAAGTACGAGAAACTGTTGCTAATCATGCCTAATAATGAGTACTCCTACTACAATAGTTATTTATGATAACTAGCGAGCAGTAAACGTGAAATTGTATTCTGAGAGTAGTAAATTTAAGACAGCAAGTTGCACTCTCTGCGGAGCACGCGTCTCGTTTGCGGGCGACGTCCGCCCGGCACAGAAGATTTACTGGCTCCCGGAAAAGTAGAGGTTATGAAAAAATAAGTTCGTCATACTGTAGTGTTATATCGTCTCAACGGAAGGTTCCGTTGTCTTCTGGTTCCAGAGGTTCTTTGGTTCGGAGGAATGAAAAGCCACTATTAACAGCCAGCGTCCGTTAAGGAGTTTAACAGTCCGCTATCCATTAAGTACAATCCAAAAATTGTTGCTAATCACGCCTAATAATGAGTACTCCTACTACAATAGTTATTTATGATAACTAGCGAGCGGTAAACGTGAAATTGTATTCTGAGAGTAGTAAATTTAAGACAGCAAGTTGCACTCTTTGCGGAGCACACGTCTCGTTTGCGGGCGACGTCCGCCCGGCACACAAGATTTACTGGCTCCCGGAAAAGTAGAGGTTATGAAAAAATAAGTTCGTCATACTGTAGTGTTATATCGTCTCGACGGAAGGTTCCGTTGTCCTCTGGTTCCAGAGGTTCTTTGGTTCGGAGGAATGAAAAGCCACTATTAACAGCCGGCGTCCGTTAAGGAGTTTAACAGTCCGCTATCCATTAAGTACAATCCAAAAATTGTTGCTAATCATGCCTAACAATGAGTACTCCTACTACAATAGTTATTTATGATAACTAGCGAGCGGTAAACGTGAAATTGTATTCTGAGAGTAGTAAATTTAAGACAGCAAGTTGCACTCTCTGCGGAGCACACGTCTCGTTTGCGGGCGACGTCCGCCCGGCACAGAAGATTTACTGGCTCCCGGAAAAGTAGAGGTTATGAAAAAATAAGTTCGTCATACTGTAGTGTTATATCGTCTCAAAGGAAGGTTCCGTTGTCCTCTGGTTCCAGAGGTCCTCTGTTCCGGCCCTCGGGTTCGGAGGAACGAAAAGCCACTATTAAGGAGATTTTGCCACCTCGAATGGGAAGGACTATCGATCTTCTGCTCATGGGCAGGTCCAGTTTCGTATCACTTTTGTGCATCTGCGCATGCGCAGAAGATTGATAGTGCTTAACGTTCGAGATGGCAAAAACTCCCTATTAACAGCGGCCGTTAAGGTGTTTAACAGTCTGCTATCCGTTAAGTAGAATCGAAAAATTGCAGCTAATAATGCCTAATGAGTACTCCTACATCAATAGTTTTTTATGATAACTAGCAAGCGGTAAACGTGAAATTGTATTCTGAGAGTAGGAAATATTACGACGTTACGCTGATAGACCGAGTGGTGCAAATCTGCGAGTAAAATAAAATCACTTCCTCCACCGGTCTCATACACTAGTTTCTAGACTCCCTTAATGACTTTCCTCTTTATTTAAATGTAAGTATACAAATCACTTAGTTACAAATCACTTAACGATTTTAGATTAAAGTTACTTCTAATTGCTTAGACGAAAGTATGTTGTTTGCTTTGTTGCATTCACAGTTAGGAACATTCTGAACATGTCTGTCTATTCCCAAGCGGAATGACGAGTGGTCATTTGACCACGATCAGATTCGTAGAAGACATTTGGTAGTCGTCGTGAGAGAGTGGAAAATGTTTACTGTTTTCTGAAACTGATCCAGCTAACAGACAATTACCATTTCACCGTATTTTTGTAGGAATAAGATGATTACCTTCTCAGAACATGAGTATACAGTAATAAATAAACATACCAAATGCAATTTCTAATTAACTAACGCGTGTATGTTATCAATTGCTTAAAATAATGTTAAATCGGAATTGAGAGCTTATTCAGAAAGGGGAAGATGGGAGGATAAAGAACGAAAGGTTCAGAGTGAAGGGTATAAGGTGAATAGTGGAAAATGAAGAAATGGAGAGTGAAGGTTGGGAGGGGTAATGTGGAGCGTGAGGGTGGTTAGTTTAGAGGGAATAATGAAGGAGAAAGGGAAGGAAGAAGAGTGAGAAAGGGATAGTGAAGGGTGGAGAAACAATGGTGGAAAATGAAGGATGGAGACTGAAAAGTCGAGAGAGAGAGAAAGGAGGAGAGAAAAGGGTGAAGAGGAAAGTGTGTGGTGTGAAGAACAGAGAGTCAAAAGTGGGAACCGAGTGGGAGGCAGTGAAGGGTGGGCGATGAAGTTTGGAGTATTGACGGTGGAAGGCGAAGAGTGAGAGTGAAAGGTGAGAATGATGAACGAAGTGTGAAGGGTGGGAGGTGAAGGACGGAAAATGAAAGATGAAGAAGAGTGAGGCGCGCACTCACAGCCCTGCTTGTCCTTTGGCTTCTGCTCGGGGTCGACGGGCTCCGTCTCGTCCTGCTGCTCCTCCATGTCTTCCCGCGGGCTGCGACGCTGGCGCCACGCGCCACTCGGCGCCCACGCGCCCTCTGCGCCATCCGCGCGCACCAGCGCCTGCGCCTGCGCCAACCACACACCGCAATGAGGCACCACACTTTCAGGGGAGTCATCAAGCAGAAATATGGTTTTTTCACGTTCTCTGTATTTTAAGGTTTTCTAAATATTTGGAGTTTTCTAAATAAAATGTTATAACTTTTACTTTCTCATGTATGTGCGTATATATTGAGCATAAAGAAATGTATAAGAGAGAGTTTATATACAGGCGTATACATTAAAGAGAAAAAAGATATTTAAAGCTACAGAAAATCTGTTTCAAAATTTCAATGTAAATACACGTTTTGAGGCCCCTGATACCGAAAATGAGTTTTTTTCAAAACGTCAGTCCGTTTATCCGTCCGTCCGTCTGTCTGTCCTACTGTCTGTCCGACTGTTCGTTCTTCCGTCGGTCCCTCTGTTAACAGCACGAGTGTTTAACTATTTAAAGGATATTTTCTAAAATGAATATTCCCCCGTCAATCTGGCTCGACACAAGGTTCTACAATTTTGAAAAAACGTTCTTTGAATTTTGGAAGCACTTTACAAGAAGCCTCTGAGACATTTTCAACATTTTATCATACATTACTCCACTTTTTGTTTAAATTTCTTGTAATAATCTGGTGAAATACACTATTAATACCGAATTTTAAAAATTACAAAACTTTGAATATTGCTGCCGACTTCCGACAGCTGCAGTATTAAAGACAGGGCTGTTTTATGCAAACGAATTTTATCTGACATTAGCTCTTTCATTAATTTCATGTAGGTCTCATTTTACGCAGGTCTAATTTTTCGTTAAACTCTCTGAAAAGTCATTCGTCGCGTCAAAGTCTTCATTACCATCCATTCAATGTTATTTGCTAAAAAAATACACATATTGTACTGTATATTACCGAACATATTTAGTTTCATACTATGTGTTGTGAGAGTAAATACGTAAATCCTGATAAATGGTGCCGGATGATTTGTAGATCGGTTAAAAAGTACTTCTTATTCTTTCATAATACACTCTGCCAGTTATATAACTGATGAAATGTGGTTTTGAACTACCTAACGTCATTGTTAAGTAATATACATTTATTTAATTCTGAATTTTCTTCATAGTCATAAAAAATCCGCTGACATTTTGTTCAGTGAACAAACGTTCTCATTAATCTCTAAAACACGTAGCAGGAAACGAAGAGCTAATGACGTTATGTGAGTGTTGGAAATAATGAAGTATTTGACAGCAATTTTAATTAAATTAGATTATGATTGTCATCGTATTATTGAATATTTAATATTTGAATTTTTAACTCCAAATGTTTGCGTCAAGTAGATGTTCATAATTATTATTTTTTACACCAATTTGAACCTTTTTTCATAAGAAACAAAGCGTCATATCCCTATTTACTGAAAGAACACAGAAAACGAGAGAAGATGCAAGTATATTACCAGAGTAACCCGGAAATGGAGGAAATTTTCTGGGATTATGAAAATATTTTAATTATTTACCTTACTTTGCTGATAGTATTCGAGTTAAATTTCCGATAAATTTGAGAATTTATTTCTTTGGTAAATATTCAGTCCAAATATTAAAATAATTTAGGGGGAAAAATTTAGCAGAACACAACACATCCTAGTTGTGTCAGTCCGTCATATAACTTTTCTTTTCTTCGTCTTCCCCTTCTTCTTCTTTCCCAGATGCCTCTCAGTGTCGGGTTTACAAAACTTTTCAAAATGTTAAAAGGTAATAGATAAATATAAAAGTTTATGTTACACTAAACGACGCTTTGCCTTGGCGTATCGTCGTACATCGGTCAGGGCCCAATGGATCGTGCTATTAGCAGCAATTATAGGCAGCCAGAAACAGTACGTTTTATGTAATAACGTCTGTTTATTAGTATTACACGTTTCATACAGTAACGGAAATAAGCTGCTAATGCAGCGTAATTCGAAAGCGATAAATGTGTCAGTCAGCAGCCCTCGCATTCATCATCCTCGTCCCACAATTGCGCTAACGATTGGAAGCAACGATTGACGTCCGTCAGCGAAATACAGGAGGCGCAGACGAGAGTCAGCGCGAGTTCAGCCTCTGTTGATTCACGAGGCCAATCAGTGAAAACCTCTCACGATGCAGGGCATATTAGGTGCCATACAAAGAAATAGGGGAGGCCTATGAACCTTCTGCTAAGTCAGATCCTTTTTATTAGAATACAGTTCTGTATTGAAGACACATTAATTCTCCTAGATGGTACTGGATTTCTGAGAAAACAATGAATTTATAGTAGTCAAAATAGAATTTTCCCGAAATCGAAATAGATTTAACGGTGTTCACCCGTTTCATTGCATCGTAAGTATGAGATATGTACTTCGAAGAGTACCCTACAGAACATTGTAAAAGATCAAATTTCTGTAGAATTAATATCTACTACTTAATCACCTTTTAAAGTTAGTTGTCTTCACTGTATTTATCTGCTAAGAACAAAAACTTCTTAATGAATAGTATTAGCTATTTTGATAAGGTAGTCTTAAATAGTCACCCAGACATGTTGACAATTCAAAAAATATGTATGTTTATTTAACCTTGCCAGTCCGCTAAAATAAGAATGTAACATGTAGAAATTTATTTCTTGGTTAAAAATTAATGAATAATCAAAAACGAAAGTGAAATATCGTAAAGAAAACGTTATCGTTAATAAACGACCAGTGCAAAATTTGTGAGCCATTGAAAGCAAAACGACTCCCTAGGTAGATCGATAAAACCAGTGAGAATGATGAAAACCAATAAACACTATATCCGGATATTCCAATGAGCAATTTCAAGTTTAATCAACCTCATAAACTCAAAGATTGAACTACAAAAAGTGCAGCGTAAAATGTGTAAATGACAATGACATCTGGACGCCATCCATTGAATTTGAACGACACCAGTCTAATAAAGCACGAAGAAGAACCAATGTTATGAGAACCAAAATTAAAATATATTCGTCGACAACAACCGGAGTTTCGATTGTTCATCCAAAGGAGACATTGCAATTCCTACGATGATCCATCTCATAAATCTGGAACGGTCTGTAAATTAGCATGTAAAAAGCGCAAATTTGCTCCTGACGCGGGAAACCAGATGAAGCTCAAACCTAGATCCAAATAGCCCCGAGCAAAACTCGAATCCAATTTTAAACGGTATCCCACTGGAATTCCGACAATAGCAATTCCTATGATGATCCATCTCATAAATCTGGAACGGTCTGTAAATTAGCAGGTAAAAAGCGCACATTTGCTCCTGACGCAGGAAACCAGATGAAGCTCAAACCTAGATCCAAAGAGCCCCGAGCAAACTCGAATCCAATTTTAAACAGCATCCCACTGAAGTTCCGGCCGCCCAATCAAAGGACAAAAATTGCAATTTCGTTTGATCAGCCGTCTCATAAATCGCAAAATCGCGCTGCCAAACAGCCGGCCGTGAAAGCGGTGGGACCGCGGGCGCGTGAGCGAGAGGCGGTGATCGCGGCGGTGCGGCGCGGCGCGGCGCGGTGCGGTGCGTTACTTGGCGCGGTGCGACGGTGGCGGCGTGGGCGGCGGGGGCGATCCCCGGGGCGAGGGCGGCCAGCGCCCACGCGACGCCCAGCACCAGCAGCGGCGACGCAGCAACCCGCGGGAGAGCCATGACAGACCTGAGCGAGCGCCGCGCCGGGCGACGGGTCTAACGCGTCGGCCCGCCGCCCCGCCCCCTCTCCCGCCCCTCCCCCGCCCCCTCCCCCCGCCCCCGCCGAGCCGGAAGTGACGGACGTCCGCTTTGCGCAACACTGAACAGTGGGTCGAAAGCACAACATCCAACATTCGTGGTTTTGCTATTGTAAAGGAAGCTAATTTCACTGTACAGCTAAAGAATTGCCTCTTATTTGTCCGTCATCGTTCCTCGTCTTCCACTCTTGCAAATAAAGCTAATTTTGCTGAGTAGGTTAAGAATTGCCACTTTTTGTTTCCTAATCCTCGTTCCTTCTTTTATTGTACATTTTCCCATGCAGTAAGCCAAGTGCTTTTCAAGACTGGACAGTAAACGACTGCAATGTAGCTTTTATCGTTCTTAGTCATCGCTCTTGGAAAGGAAGCTATTGTCAATAGATAGGGTAGAAGGGTCACTTATTTTTCCTACAGCCATCGTGTGTATATGTCAAATTGAAAATAGAAGTTGCAGTAAAGATTCAGTATCTGTACGTATGACAGATCTTCACTGATTCCTTCACAGAAAGTGGCTTTGTATATTTCGAAAGCATTCACTAACTTTCAAAACCGTTTACTAAACATTGTGCACTGTCGAAAGCAATAATTCACCTTCACAACCTCGAGGATCGGAATGTGAACAACCATGGTACACGTTGACATTTCAAATAATTTATTAATCTAATTTAAATGTGAATTTCTTGTGATAATGGATTTGCAGAAGTTTGGAGGCACTTACGGTAAATTACCATTCCTTATTATGTTACTACGAGTAGGCCTTATAAAACAGCACAAAAGGCCGATTTTTGTAGTCTCGAGTCAGATCGCTCAATAAGATTCTTGAAGCTCTCGCGAGCATAAGAACGTCGGATCTGTGAGATGCGGTAACCAACGTCACGGATTCACTTTGTTGGTGGTTATAAAATACTGCTTCTTTATACCCTTATTTTTATTAATACAACCCGGTAACACTAATTTGAAGCTCACAGATCATTTAAATTTCTGAAACGTAAACGTAGGAACATCATTACTTATTCTGCTGCGGGTACACGACTACTGCCGAAAGTCGGTAGTCAATGTATTTGTTTGAGCATATTTTTGTGTACCTCCACTGATAATTTGAGTAGCAGTATTCATTCACTACTAAGAATATATGATTCCCGACCGTCCAGTTTTGTTATGTCATTACTACTCGTAATCTCCAGAGTAATTAGGTTTTAGTTTAGTAATTAGGCGTATTTTTAAGGCATGGAAATTATGTGGAGCTGTAACAATCAACACGTCTGGAGACAGAGTTACTCCAGCAATGGATTATTTTCTGGAGCACTCAACGCAGTCCTAGAGAAATGTGGACTATACTTAAAAACCGTTCCATAAGGAAAGGATTAGATACGGAGACTGAAACGACATACAAGGCTTACACAGCATACATTCCGTGATTTCCATGCAGCCATTCCTTAAACAGTTAAACGTGTGTAAATACCTGAAAGGTAATTAACCACAACATTAATATTCCGATTTTTATTACCTTTTTTCAATTTTATCGGCAATATTAAATTAATTTTTAGAGACAATCATTCCACAAATAAATCCTATTAGAAATGTATAAATGCCACTTATAATTAACAATTCCATCTCAAGACAGATCCTAGTACATTCGCATTGGGAAGTATTAGTTTCTTTAATTCCTTTGATTTTGGACCACTTGGCCCGGTATGCCGCCAGGGATGCCCCGCTCTGCCATTAACCTTCACCCGTTTCCGCGTCGCTTTATCTAGGGGACATCCTCAGGTGCGGGACCAGAGCCTGGTGATGGTCCGGGTATGTCCCGGCTCTCTCATGTTTGGCTTCATGGACACGTTTTTTGCTTCCTTCACTCCATACACATTGTCAATGGTTTTATGTGTTTTTTTTAGTTCAGATACGTGACTGTATGGAGAGATTGACTACACGGAAAACATAGCTGATTAATTGTTCGAATTCATGAAATTGTGAGGCAGGCCCAAAGCCATGGTGAGAATTGACTCAGACGCCCTCGCGATATCCTTCAGCTCCCCGCAGCATGAAATGATAATGTTTGTGGGGGAAAATATTACTTTTGCAATACATGAGAAATCTTAATAGTTTGCAATTGTTTCTCTGTAGAGAAAGGTCCATTTAGAGGGTTAAATATTCAATATTATACGATAACTATACGTACATGTTAGAATCATCCTATTTTGTCACAGTTGTTATTTATCCTATTTACATTTTCTTATTTTAGTTTTCAATGTGCATTCAAGACACAATCATTTTTGTTTCTGGCTACAAGCCTACTGTGAAGGCAAGCGGGTTCATCAATTTCATTTAATCTATAAAAAGTGACCGACCATGAGAATCGCATTCCGAATATCACATAATGCATTATGTGCAATTTTGTCCCAGCTGTGAAATTTATTCTGTATACCTGACTAATACTTGAATTCCGTCCTTTCCGTCGATTGCCAATCTTTAGATTTTCGTTCATAATTCACTTCAGATACTCACCTGCCTAGTGGTAAAGAATCTCATTAAACTCTTCACTAGGAGTTACTCAGATCTTCCTTATTTTTCAGTAATTATCTTAAAAGAGTACCATAAATATCACAATAATTGTATACCAAAGTATACCATTATTCGCACAACAATCTAATACAAGTTGTCAGACACTACAGTGGGTAAAATATTGGTGTCCACAATCATAAATCGATTGATATGAAGAATTTCTCTTAAACCTATGTACTCAATTTTAACCGAACTATCGATGACAAATTATAAACTAATATTAATCTACGAATAGTCACTTTATTTCATATTAATGAGCGTTATTAAAACAAGTTCGGAAATGTTCTATTTCGAGTTAAGCGCCAAGGCTGATGGTATTTATCAAATTAAATAAATTAGAATCCTAGTCTGAGGACGTAAATTAAGTCTCGCTTACTTTCTTCGAAGTTCTCAGAGTACATTCACCCTAAAATCGTAGGTTTTGAGGATTTAACTTGACTCGTTTTCCACGAAAGCGTTTCCGAACTGCGAGTTCCTTCTCCCAAGCTCCAGGAATTCTCCTTCTGTAATTAATTTCGCTGCACCTTTGCCTGGCCCAGTGATCATTAAGCGATTAATAATACCCACCGCAGCCTGTGCAAGGAAATTCAAAGTTGTATCTTGTTTCCAGGTCACTTTTTACTACGGCCATTGACTTCGGGTCTAAAAGATATTATGACATGAACTGCAGCTTTTGATCCACCTCATTATCAGATTTCTTCCGCTTTCGTTTTCTATTGCACTTTTTTCTGATTTTTCAATTTCTTTAGCCTAACTTACAAGCCTTCTTTTAAGCAAAACGCGAGAATGTATATTTAAAAGAGCGAGTCATTAACGAATTTTATTCTAATAAGTTTTGGCGGACCATTTTCATATCTTAAACATATTTTAAGATCGGTTGTGGCCTTTGAACGTGATGTTTGTATTCTTTGAAGTGAAACGGTATTTGTGTTTTCTCAATTTTTTAATATACCTTTGGTGAGTGTTAAATGTAATCTGTATTTCAAATTGTCTCTCCCTGCATTAGAAACTCTCTGAAATTACTGGGACAGGACAATAGAACTGTTGGAGGATGGCAAGCCTTGTACTTTGAAGGAAATTCCAGACAACAAATAAAATAAATATACGTTTAACATATGTGTTCATTTATATCATGACACAATATCGCAGAAAACAGAATTGTGTGGTTAAAGAGAGTTACAATTTCTTGAATTGAGTAATTAATATTGTTACATTGCTACCAAGTCCCAGAATAAAAATGTATTTGATTAAAACCCACGTGTATATCATAAAATGCATGTGGTATATCATAAAATGCTTTACTTCCCTGTGAACCTGTGTGAAAATTCACATATGCAAGTGAACGCTTGTTGCTGCCATTGCGTCATTGCTCTCCTGGTGAAATATATGGAGGCATTATTTTAATAGTGGTAATAACTCTATTGACACTCATTTCGAAATATTGAGCTCTAAAGTTAATGATTATAAAAAAACCATTACAAAAATGAGATTGGTGGGCCAAAAACGGGAGATGTCGTTCTAAGGAATGTTGAAATGAAGGTAATATCGATTATTAAAACAAATTAACTATTAACTACATGTTACTTTGAGGCACATTCCGTTTTCTTCATTTCTTGAAATCGTCCAGTTCATACCCGCAGATCAGAGAAATAAGCGTGATTAACGCTTGAAATGAATAGAAACTAATGACGCATATCCTGTTTCTTCTCTTTAACCATCCTTTGCTGTAATTAAGCGGGATATTGAAATGTTTGAAAACTTAGTTTTTCCTCGTCCACTGGTAGTTGATGTGTAGTGAAGTTTACTGTGTAGAAACAAATGTCTTGATTTAAGGTTTACTTGTACATATTATAAAGACGTCTGTTTGACGAATCTAATCTTCTAATTTTTCGCCAAATACAAACACCATTTTGTTCATTTTTGTTCCTTCTTGTTAAAGACTTTTGAAGGTCTTTGAACACATAGAACATTAAATTTAATCTCTGTAATAAAAAATGTTCCTAATACCAAATCTATATCAAGCTCTTTATCATCATATCATTGCATTGTACTACTATCAAAATAAATAGATTGCAATCTCCTGTGACTCACTTTTATCGTCCACAGAAATACTTGAAAATCTATCACTTTTAGAATAAATGTATAACCTGGCGCGGACCTGAAAATGGAGTTAAATCAATTTTTCAAAAATGGGAGTTGTATCACTATTAAAATAACGCCTCCATATGCTGTAAGGAACATATTTCTTACATCATTCTGAAACTAAGGCTTATATCTAAGCCATGTTATCGGGCTCAACTACGAAGCGTGTTGTGCTTCCTTCGTTTAAGACAGTATGTTCGTTAGAACACTCAGAGTAAAGTACCTCCAAAAACACTTTAAAAGAAAGTAAATTTCTGTTCTTCAGATTGTCAGAAAAATTTGGTTCTTACAGGCCCAACTTTTTAATAAAAATAAGTTTAAATTAGTACAGGTTCTTGTGAGAAACTTTCGCGGCAA